>JARHVA010002727.1:422500-545000 GCA_037957365.1 Torreya grandis | reverse complement strand
TATTTGAAAGCTAACAAACTATCTTTTGTTTTTCAAATATTCACAAAAATATCAAACCATATTGAACAATGTAATAAAAGAGTATAATATTAATAATATAATTTTTTTACAAATAAGTTTTCAGTGAGTTAAGATTATAAAAACACCATTTATAACCTTTTAGCAACTAAAATGAATTATCTATATAGTAATAAATATATTCTAATGGAATTTAGTTCTAGAAATTTTACAAATACAAATAATTAACTTACATCAATATTTTCATTCCTGGATATGAAATACATACTGTGTGATAAACCATTTTCCTTTTCTTACATTTGATTGAGTAGAAGATCATCTAGACCAGAAATAGACTGTGTAGATGCAGGGAGGGAGAGTATCATAGAGGGTCTTTCCTCCAACCATAGAGTCTTTTGGATCCCCTGCTCACCTCTCATCCACTGAGAGTGTCCCTTTCATTCACGACAAGGGTAGATGCGGGTCCAAAGGCAAGAAAGAGATCATTTACAAATGTTTCAACTTCATAACTACTCCACACAGCTTCTTGCGAGTATGACTACGAACTAAGACAGAAACTAAATTACCATTCCTATTATACCCTTCAAATATACACTATTTATGATCGTAAGACTTGATTCACCAAGTCCCCATTCTTGAATCCAACTCTTTATAGAGATGAAGGGTTTTGTGTGGGTCTAAGTAGGCTCTCCTCCCATCTCTTGGACCACACATCCCAAAGTTCACAACTCTCATCCAAAGTTTCCTTGACCTAGACATAGAATAATTTTTAGGCCTAGACATCTCCTCTCACCAGTATTGTTTATGAAAAATCATTTATGTTCACAAGACCACTTATTACTTAAGCATCCCATTCCACTAAAGTAATATGTCATCTTGTCTACTCCATATCAAATGTTTGATTTTGGGCATAACTAAGTTATTTTCTAAAATTAACATGAAATCTTAGATTCAGGTTCATAGTTCAATGAGGTAGACCTAGATATAATTAGGCTCGTTTAAGTTGATAATATTGAATAGTTGAATCTGTCAGGATAATGTTTACCATTTAGGTTAATTTAATGACTCAATTTCTAAGCATGAATAAAATTCTCAATAATTAAGCATTTTCATAACTATATTTCATGGGCACATCTATCATCCTTGTTAGTTACCATCCTTATCTAAAATTTTGATTATTATTTCTTAATAATGTTACAAGATTTTGTAGGTTACATAATAGTCTATTTTTGAATTAATTATTCAAAAATGATTTCTCCATGTTTAGAATTGTTACATTCATGAAGCTTGTTTATAAAACAAAATAATTCTTATGTCAAGATAATAGGAAAATGTTTCTCATTAAAATTAGACACATTCACTAAACATTAATTATAACCCTTCAGGTTTACATAATTGCTATTCATTCTAAAATAAAATAGTGTCTCAAGTTTTCTTACACAAAACCTATATTTATCAACTTATTCATCATCATGGATTATAGATGAAGAGTTAATCAATGTTAAATAATCAATATTTGTTTTGATTGGCTAAACAATCTTCTATAATGAAGTTGTGATATGATGAAGCATTATCCTTAATCAAGACTATTGGGTATCATGGAAGATATTAAAATATTTCACTCATTCATAAATTATCTAGATGATCCTGTGACATATATGAAAGCCTAATTCGATAATTATCATATCTAGGAAACTATTGCTTAAGTTTTAAATCTCAGTAACAACCTTAATTTGATATGGTTCAGGGTTCAAATTTTGACTCGAGTAATTTGATAGAACATTTACTTAGTTATAATCAAGTAATAAGGTAGTCTCATTTATTTCTAATACATTTATGAAAATTTAAACAACTATTCAAACTATACCATGATTTAATTTCATTTTATTCAAATGCCATTGTTTGATACAATTATTCAAACTTGTTAAAGAACTAAAAACCTTTGAAGGAAAATAAATGGGATTATATGGGTGCCTACCTAATGAGGCGTTATTAGTTTATAAAGAGACTCATAGGAAAATGGTGATTTTAACAAATAAATAGTAAATAAAATGGTAAAAAAAAATATAGGCCTACTTAATAGAATGGCATCATAGCAAAGATGATGCTTTGCTTGCCATCTGAAAATGAGAATGGACCTGATGCTAGATTAACTTCTCTACCTCTTCCTTTCCTCTGCATGTTCTTCAACTCATCTCCAGTAGAGGATTATTAAATGAGTACCCCTACCCCTACATCAGAGGAGTATTTATAACTATTATCCACTCAATAATATATTATCATGGAGTGAGTACTCGGTTGGCTTAATAATAAATTATTCCCATTATATGACACTTATAAATGTTTCTTAATGAGCAATGTTTATAATGGAAAAAACATTTAAGTTTGTGGAGGAATCATTTACCATGATGAAGAATGGAGAAAACATACGTAGCTTGATTTTTCTTGTTTTATTTTTATCATTTTTTTAAAATCTATTTATCCTTCTCCACATGTCCTATCCTTCCATGTAATCAATTTAATAGTCTAAATCAAGCTATTAACTTAAACCTAATAAAATTAACAATTTTAATTCCTTCTTATGAAGGTTCTTAATTTTTCAACTGAATTTACACTTGATAATAAATGAATTAAATTCAAATTATTATTCTCCCCTACTAAATAGTTATTACAATTTCTTAATAAAATCACAAATTAATGGTCTACCTAATTTTATCGCTAATCAATTTATCATTTGTATTGATTTTTTTTTGCTTCTTGACCACCCATTTAATTTGTCTTTTCTTGATGATTCCCTCCCTCACTATAGGGATGGAAAACACACATGTGCTACAATAGTACACTTCAATACTACCCATTAATATATTATATTAATCCATAAATATATACATATTAATAAACATTTTTACTATAATTTATATTAGTTGCATAATCATTATACTAAACATATATCATAAGTATTACATAATTTGTTCAACTTAATCTACATGGAATGCCATGCCAATAATAATAACAGTTATTCCACACAAAAAAGTGGGACATGATAGTTATGGTGGAAATCTTGCAGTGAAGGTCAGAAGGTTAAGCCTAAAGAGTCAAATATCAACAATATGGAAACACCTTTACTTAAAAAATAGTTTAAAAAGTGAGATTATTTAATTTCTAGGTGTATTTATAAGAATGGCGTTCATTATGGAATGGGTTGTATAAAATGAAGTTTTTATCAATGTTAATTTTTGAATAAAAATTGAAAAAGGTTAATTCTAATTGGTGAGAATAATAGGTCACAAAGATCCCACCAAAGGTTCAATTTCTGACAGGTATCTAATAAGAGATGAGGATTAGATATTGCTCTACCTTTTAGGTGGGAGTAGATAGTTTTCATTTTTCTGAAGATAATTTATTAGAGTAGATACCTCTCTACTTTTCAATGGTAGAAGGAAATGACTTAAGAGTAGATAACTCTCTACTTCTCAATGGAGAGTATATATCTTTGAGTGGTGAAAAGAAACCAATTATTTATGCACTTTATTATGATCGGATTAAATATCACACATTATTTACATAATTTAATACAAGTGACAATGATGTTTAAATTAGTTTGTTATAAGCATAATTATTAACAATATTTAACTTGAACATTAAACATATTTTAAGCACAACTAATAACATGCACCTTGCGACTGAATCTAATCAATAACCAAATTTAGGTTTAAATGTGATGTTTGACAATTATACCATCTTACTTCTAAACAAAGTCTTAACTACCAAGAACACTATTTAAGTTATAATATAAAAGACAAATAAACTTATTACTTAACTTTCCATTATGCTTAAAATAAATAAAATTAACATCCAAGCATATATATTTCCATATAAGATCACGTCATACTAATGTAAGCAACCCAATCACAAAATACATTATTGTATAAGGGCATTCATACAACCATACTATTCTAAAAAGTCATCATATGCAAGTGAAATGTGTTATATACAACCATATTACTATCATGATATACAAAGATATTGTTTTACATCCATCTATATTGTTGTAATGTCACAATTTGCAAATTCAATAAGGTAAAATACCACAAATACAATCATACAACTGAATCATCTATATATCTTTTTCATAGATATATAAGCCATGAGTAAACATCATTAGTAGGTTCATATCTGTTATAAGGAGGGAGAGCATCTTTTGAGATATTTACTTGCAACCACATACCAACAATCTTCTACAGACCTCCCCATTATGAGTATCCCTTCCCTTCTTGAAGGGGTAAATAGCAATGCTACAAGCATCTAGAACCATCCAAAAAAAAAAAGTGGGTACAATAACTATCATATGCAGTCAATTATTAGATCACTCCAAGATATTTCAATGTCATAGATTGCACAAAAATTTTAAGAGTAGGTGAGAGCAATGCAAATCAAAAGTGGGCTTCATAATGTTCATTAAGTGATTAACCAAAAAATCTAAAGGAGGTACATTATATAGTAAGATATTAAGTCACCATAAAAGTAAAAAATCAACTCATAATTAGAAAATACATTAATTTTATTTCACCTAATGAATTTAACAACCCTAAGTAATTTGAATAACAACCATGCAGTTAAAATTTAAAAAAACAAGAAAAATCCTACACTAACATGCCATTGAAGCATAGCTTAGGTGGGTAGAAGAATTGAATCCTGATAACAAGGCCTGCTAAGGTACCTAAGGACAATACAAATCTCATGAAACAAAGAAAAGGATAAAACTCATAAGACAAAACTCCCCTCCAAAAAATGAGCAAATAAAAGAAGAGCTAAAATCCCCACTAGAGTTTAAAACTACCTTTAGCCATCATGTATCCTACAACAGAGTACTTAGAAGTGAGTATGGATCAAAAGTAAATATAATGAAGAGTGGATCACCTTGGTATAGTGAATTTTTTCACCAATTTTTTGATGGATCTTCAACAAAGATGTGATTCCTATACAAAGAATCATTATCCTCATCTAAGGTATGAGGGCCAATTGCTCTAAACAATGATGGTGTAGTGGGAGTAGAGGCTAATAAGGACTGCAGAATGCCTTGAAATTATGTAATAAAATACATGATGCTTGATGTATCCTAGATAAATATACATGATGTTCCATGTAATTTTGAAAGCATACCCATGGTAGGTTGGTCATGAAATAACTCTTCAATATCTAGAAGGTGATAAGGATATGGTGAAGGTGTGTCACCATTACTAATGTAGTCATTTTTGTTAGAAGAGGAGTCATCAATATCAGATGAGTGCTCAGGATTATAAATGTCATTAATTTCATGTGAGTCTAAAGAAGAAGAATATGAAGGAGAGTTGGGAGAAAAGTGTGAGAAGCTATATAATTGAGTGTAATGATCAACTAATCCCACTACCAATATAGTATCACTATGCACATCTCTAACATACATTGAATCTAGAGTGAACTCAACTCACATGCCCAAACAAAGTCGAGTGATTTGGGAAACTAATATGAGATTAGTTGAAAGTGAGGGAACACTTAGAATATTATTGAATGTTCCATCACTCATTTAAATACAATCTCTCTTAAAAACCTTTTTAAAAGTGTCATCACCCATTTGTATAGAGGACATGTCACATAGTTCTAAGGAACTAAATTCTACCTATGAATAGGCCATGTGATGTGAAGTTAATAACCCATGTAGGACTAGGTGATACAATTTTACTTAAGGCCTTTCCCTTTATTTTCCCCCTACCATTATCTTTTCCTTTTCCTTACCATGGTCATTTTAATTTAGAGGATTCATGGCTTGATGAACTTTGATTGATAAAATTAGGGACATTGATATCATGATTTTCAAGAATTTTAGACATTTGGTCAATATATTTATTCAAACATTTACTGTCATCACATTTTCTTAAGTATAATACACATTTGATCCTATCTTTCTCAGGCTTAACACTAGAATAAGAGGTCTCATTATTTGATTTATAGGTGGGAGGATATACATCTTTCTCTTGATCTTTTTTATTTTGTTTCTTTTCTTTATTATTTGAAGCCTTCTCTTTATTAGCAAAAAGTGCATGAGATTTTCAAGAATTCAGTGTGCCTATCTGTATAAACTTACTTACTCTAAAATTAAGTCAACAACAAAGGTATCTTCTATGTGACTCTAAGAGCAATTTTTATGGCATGGAAAGTGGATATAAATACAGAATAGTATAGACCTAGTTTGGAGAGTATCAATAGAATAAGTTATTCCTCTTTCTTCTCAATTTTATATTATTTTAATTATAACCTCAGAAGTTTAAACTTCATGAATAAGTCTTGTAAGGTGTCATAGTCAATTGGTCTCAAACTAATGATTTCATTCTCTAGTTCATGGCCTTTCATCACACACTACTTCCCAAAGAGCATCCCCATAGTGGTCCACACTTTAGTAGGTGTTTTGGTAGATTATAAGTGAAAGAGTAGATTAGGAGAGATGGAAAGAAACAATAGTTTAATCATTTAATTTTTAATTATATTATCAAAGGTTCAGTATTAGAGCCCATTATAATTCAATAGTAACCCTTGGATTGAAAATTGATTTCCATTAGTGATAATTAAATGGTGTGATCAGATTTATTGAAATTGAATCCATATCATATAAGGAAAATATTTTACAAAATATAAATAATAAATATATAAAAATAAATTAAAATAACCACATAGTACCACCTTAGAACTATTGGAGTGACTCCCTTAAAATTTGTAAATACACGCATGCTTATATAGATGTCGGGCACAACCAAGAATGTGTCTTGAGTAATATGTTCATGAGTATGAAATAAATGGATGGATATTAGACTCAGTCAATAATACGTCTAATATTTTTAAATAATTCATTTAAAGAGAGTTTTAATAGACCCAAGAAGACCACCAATTCATAGATCATGAAGAAATAAGTACTTTTTAAGAAGATGACACTCAAATCTGAGATACTGATTAAAAGTTATGAGTGTTTGAAAATTTACTTGCATGGAAAATTTTGAGAAAAAATAATAGTTGAAATTTTTGAATCAACTTCCCCAAAAGAAAATTTTATGCATCAACTTTACAAAGAAAAAAATAAGCCTCTTTTAAACACAAGTTAAGCACTTTTAGGTTGAAAGTGATCAAAGACTTATCACCTATATGACCAAGGGGCTAAGAAATTTTTGAGAGTGCTTCCCTTCCTATTTTAATTTATGTAGGAGTGACATCATCGAAAATGCCTCCAAGTTTTGAATGAATAATATCACTTTTCCCCTAGTTAAATTTGATAGCCTAATAGATGCCATACTATTTAAAATGGGTGGTTGGAATCTATGAGGGTTGTTGGAACTACTGTCAGTATCCACTATTTATGTGAGTAATGTCATCAGATGCCATAGGTTATAGGACGTCTATTGGTATATTTGTTAAAGTTTGATGAGTGAATGAGTAGAACTATTAGCAACTATCAAGGGTGCCAACAAAGTATCCACCTTTATTATTTTCTCCTTACCTATATATATCTAATAGAACCATTAAATATACTAGTAAAACTTATCCATACAATTGAATCCCCATAATATCTCTTGGTCAAGTTTACCCATTTGAGTATAAGCCCATAAAGAAGGAAATAAGGATTTTTAAAAAAAACTGTATGGTTTTAGTTATTGTAAAACACCCCTTGGTCCCCTTAGCCCCCTTGGGTTAATTATTAAAATCCTTTAGCACACCCATTTACCCCCACCTATCTAATTTAATAAAGCTAATTAATTTAAAAAGGTCTATTTACACCTCCTCACCTAAACCCATCACTAACTAATTCACACCTATCCTTAGGACTAATTCCCACTTAAGAATTTAATGCCCTAACCCCCTAGACTTATTCCTTATGCATGCAAATGAGGCATTTATTAAAATCATATCATTTACATTGGTCTTAACGACTAGCATTAAGTGAAAATAACCAAAATTAGAAAATTTTGACTATTTCTTCTTGATTGATGCAAGTCACCCTTCAACTATCACCAATTGACCAAGACTGGTTATAGTTACTTAGTGACACCCAAAAACCTTGCCTGAGGAAGTTAAAACTATATTTTGTGTGATAATCATAAAATATTAGAGGAATAGAAACTTCCAAGTGAACCAACAACTAGACCAGAGATATCCAAGTGCTTTAGCAACTCACCACGAAGAGCTTAAGTACTACTACTCTACCTGTATTTCTCCAGGATCACACATAGTTTGCACTCAACCTCAACATTATTCTAAGATTAAAAAAACTTTAGATATAAGTATCTAAATGTATATAAAGTTTTGTTATTATCTTTATTAGTTGTAATTGCCTGCACCCATTTTCTAATTTCTGCCATACAACCCTTTATTTTGGGGTTCTACAACTCCAAGCACTCCACCTTCTACTAAGCACCCATATGACACCTAAATCACCTGCATAAATTTATTTATGTCTATAGATAGTGTGCAGGTGTAAAAATAGAGAGAGTGGAGGCATTCAAAGAGGTTAAAATTTGAAGCTAGAAGTGAAAAATTATGCACTCAAGAATGAAAGTGAGGAGGAGGAGCTAATTTTCATATCAATGAAAGCATGTGGATAATAAGATTATTTTTTTATCAGAGGTGAATTATTTTATTAACACAATATTTAGAAAAATGAGAGAGGATAAAGTGAATACTATCCTCAAGGTGGTACAAGAGGCTACATGTTATTATTTAGATGCCCAATTATATGTAGAGTCTATTGTAATGATATTGGTAATGAGAGAAGACTTAGAAACAATGAAAAGTGATTGAAATAAGGATTCAATAGTAAGTTTCACAATGTGGAAAAAAATTCAATAAGGCTTTAAGAGGAAGTGGTTGGTGTATGATGGGTTTAAGCCCACAATGGAGAGTAAGATGCAAGAACAAGCATCTTGGTGGATGTGATTAGATGAAGGTGAGATTCAACAAACAAGATTATGGAGAGTATAAAATATGAGCCTTTGGAAAATGAGAATGGATTATGGTGGGTATAACCCCATAAAATTAGTGAGGAAAGATAAGAAAAATAAGGAAAGAAAGAGTAGATGTAAGAAGAAGAGAATAAAATTGAACCCAAAATTGAGCTAGAAATGGAAAAACAAGCACATAAACAAATTGAAGTACTTGGTGTGGTGGAAGGGAATGGTCACTATAATTCATGGTAAAAATAGTGGTTTTTCCACTTATTACATCTATGTGAGCAGGATCTCACATTTTATAAATCTCAGGTGGCTGATGTAGGAGCACCCAAGAGTTCCTAAAATCTTGCATCAACAAAAAATAAAGTGTGGTGTGTTTGTTTCATTTTTTTGGGTTGTGGTGTTTTTGATGTGAAATTGTTAACCTCTTTCATTTATGTTGCTAAATTATTCATTTTCCATGGAAAAAGTGCCAAGATATTTCATCTATTTTGTCAGTTTACATGCGTTGTTCAGTCACAAACACTTGTAAAAAATGGTTCTTAAAATGTAGTAAAAATTAGATGATAAAATTTGGTGATTCATAGGAAGTGAATCTTGCAACATCTAAGCCAAATTTCATCTCATTTGGAGTCATTGTGAAGGCATACCATCCATTTCTATTAGATTATGTCTAATACCTAGTTATCAAATGGCTCTTAACTTTGTGGTAGAGATTTGGTAATAATTGCGTTACCAAATTTGTAAAGGTGATATAAAATATAGTCTAAATGTTTATTTATTTATTTCATCTCAATTAGATAATTAGAGGTAAAGTTATGATTGTTTTTTTAACTATCACTTATCCAAAAAATGCATTTCTAATATGTAGATGGTTAGGGCAAAAAAGTGCACAAATGGATTGTAGATCCCAAGAATGCAAGTATATGGATGTATGGAAAAAATAACACAAGATAAATAAGCACATTAGATAGGAACTGTAGTGCCTTATAATGTAGGACATGGAAGGCAAAGGTCACTACAAAATTAAATTCATGTAAGATAACATCATGAATTTAAGAAAAGTGCAAAAAATAAAACTACTTGAAGAATTATATAAATAACTAACAAGGAGAAGATAGAATCAAACATGCACGATGGTGATGAGAATAAAGAAATGACAGACAAGATACAGAGTCACTTAGATTGAAGTAGAAGCCAATGCACTAGAAGGGAAGAAATGAGTGGTTGTTCAAGGATGAATGACTAAGTTAGTATGGGGTGATGTTGACCCTAGAATTTGGATAACACATGTAACAAGTATAAACAAGTCTAGCATGGTAGTAGTGCCTCATGATCATACAGACTGGTGCATACCAACTAAACCAACAAGCACACATGAGTGCCCAATAAATAGTTAGTAAGATGAACATCAATAGTATTTAATTTATAAACGTGTGCTAAAAAAATAGTCAAGATAATGATGAAAGTGAACACGTATCATTTTCAATCCTAGCCAAGTCAATGATATTTATGGAAGCAAACAGTGGGAATTATGGCTAACAACTTGACTCTGATAGGTGGTTAACCTCTCATAGAGGTTAGAATTAAAGGCCAAATGGGAAATAAAAGCATTAATTATTGATTGGTTATATGTGAGCTTCCATATGACATGCAATATTGTTTATAAGCCTATATAATAAAGGCACATAAGAAGAAGGGAAATAGTTGGCAAGTAGAAAAATGTCACTTGAATACTAGAGAGAGAATTAGATAAGTAGTATTATCAAGTGCATATGAGCATCTTGTAAACCTTATAACAATGGAATATTAAGTAATGAATGAGACTATTATTGAGGTGTTGTTATTTATTTTTGGCCATGGAATGTTGTATTATATGGGACTAATGCCTTCAAGTTTGATGGTGCTTAGATATAATAGTGTTTTAGTGATTTTGTTAATATGAGTGCATACTTATAGCCAAGTATGGTTTTGGACAGACTAGAGAATACTCTAAGTAACCTCATGTGCACAAGACATGGACCCAATAGATCTGATGGCCACATTACTAACTAACCCCAACCTACCCCTATTTCTTTTCTATCCTAAGGTGAGGATGCAAGGATATTTGTGTGATATACTGGTGCAAAAAGGTTAAGTGTTAGAATCCTATAGACAACATACATGCAACCACTAGATAGCCATAACACAAGATAAGATTAAAGATTATACATGGTTTCTGTATTAATTTTAGTTTTCCTTTGGATTATTTAAATCTCACATTTTTCTCTTTCTTATTGTTTTGATTAACACGCTCTTTTCTCTTTCAATAATTCCCTCTCCATTCATATTCTACTCACTCAATCTTATAATTACAACCACTATAATTGGATCGGGGTTACCTACTCTAATTGTTTACATTGTGGGGTTGTATTTAATCTCATTGGGATGGATTTAGTCATCCCCATTCATCCCCATATGTCCTTTTTTTAGAAACATCTCTTTCTTTACAGTACTTGCTCTTTGGAATAACAATGTTTGTGGCCGAATTCCACCTGAGCTATGAAGGTTATTTAGCTTAAAAATTATTCTATTGTCTTACAAATATCATGAAGATTAGTTCATTTATTAATTCATGTTTATGGAGAGTAATAAACCATGTCATATGAATAAAGGTGTTCAAATACATTTCAATACTTAATAATTGTGCAGATATATTGGAAGTTAGAGTTGCATAAGAGTATGTAGTTCCACTAAATGGTTTTCCAACTGCTTCTAACTTTAATTATTTATTAATGTGAAATGGATTATGAAAATTATGAAAATATGGAAATGGAAATAAGATAAATGAAAAATAAGCAGGAAGTATATAATAAATGATAATATAGTGAGTATAGAAATTTACATACCATGTGATGCAGGGGCATCCTATATAGACCCCAAATTTATTCAAATTATGTATTAATATGGTCTAATAGATGTATTATAGGTGTTATAGGTCATTATTGGTCCATATGTGGAGTTTAGATAGTCTTGTAGTGCATAGAATTTTAATATGATGATTTCCCACCAAAATCTCCTTTTGAGGGATTTGAATTTTGTTACATCTTTAGAGGACTTTTATGCATTAGAAAAGGTGGAGATATGTGTTTAATAAGTCTAAGGGGTATTATCATGGTAAGAGATTCACAAAGTGTTCATGAGTCCAATGTTATAGTCTTGGATATGTCATATTGTGAAAATCAAGACATAATGTTATGTATCAAGAAATCACTACATAGGAAATAAGCCCAAGAATCAATTATGCCTCCTCTTTAGGAGTGTAGTATTAAGTTTTTTCATGATATATTGATATTTCATTTTATTATATCAATGGGAAATGCAATAGATAAGTTTGTATATAGATAGGAGGGGGAATGTTGGTAACCCCTGTTTTGAATGAATGTAGACCCTGTTGAGGTCATTTGATATTGTAGCTAATTGCATGTATATGTTTCTTGATATAGGATGAGATTGGAATTTTTTTCCAAATGTGAATGGATACCAATGCATGTTTTCTATAAGATAAAATTTAATAGATAAAGAAAAAGAACCCCTGTTAATGTTGAAGATAGTCTTATATACAGTCATATGTGGCACAATCAAGTGCATTTTGGCATAGAAAAGCATACCAATGGATTGAATCGAGACATCTAAGGATTGGATAACATGGATAAGGAATTTATAAACCAAACAATATAAATTTGGTTCTTTGAAACTAAATATAATATTCATAGTGGATTTTTTCAGGCTCTTAACTGATAGAGAGCCATTGAAAACCCTAGAGTAGGGTTTCAAGTATTTCTACTATTCTAACTGTTAAAAAGTCAAAAAAATTTATACAGTGATCAATTTTCATGTGCTTAAAGTGAATAACAAGTTTTTAGAGGTTTACATACCCATTTTTATGTATTTTTAGTGATTGTCTTGAGTTTTGGCTTAAGGAGGCCTAATTGAGAGGGCTAGTAGCTAGTAAAAGGGTCTAGGTCCTAGGAAGGGAATTAGACCTCCAAAATTCATACACAACTATATTTTGATAAGGGGAACAATTTTTAGGCCTTGAATTTCCATAATTGATTATAATTATTATGTACCATGCATTAGAACCTATAAAAGGGATAGAAGGACTAATGTGAATGTGTGCAAAGTTGTGTAAAGGAAGAAAGTGAAACTAAGAAAGTGTGGATAAAGTTAAGATGAAGGTAAAGTTTATAAGTTGGTAATTGATGGAGGTAGTACTAATAACATTGTTTATTTAGAGATGGTTCATAAGTTGGGCTTGAAGAATATGCCACATCCACAATCGTACAACATTGCATAGGTTCAGAAGGGTCATCAAATACTGCTAAGTGAACAAAGATGGGTTGAATTCAAGATATGGAGATATAAAGATGAAGTGTTATGTGACATTATGCATATAATTTTTTGTCACTTGTTATTAGGGAGACCATGGTAGTTTTATAGGCATGCCATACATGATGGTCAAGCAAACACATACACCATTAAGCGACATGGTGATGTACATATACTACTCCCTTTGAAAGGTGAGTAAGAGAGGAGAGATGAGAGGATAATGATGATGTAGTATTGGAGCCAAGAAATGGAAGGTTTGGGGTTGGGCAAAGAACCCAAGGAAGAAAAGGAGGTGAGTTGTTTTGAGTTGGTTGATATGAGGAGTTGTGAGTCCTTAAAGATGGACATGACAGAGATAGCACAAGGTTGAAAGGATTCAACAAGCATTTTTCCAAAGAAAGAAAGCATAACACCAATGAGATTACTTAAGAGAGAAGAAAGCCAAGGAAATCATGGTAGCCAATTCCATGAAAGAGAAGATAGTAGGATATTTATAGACATTACAAAAACAATAGAAAGGAAGTGCCTTGGATTGACACCAAGCAAGTGAAGAAGAGGGAGGTTGAAATGTACAAGTAGGCAACCCAAGAGAGAGACAAAAGGCTCCAAATTATATTTCTAATGAGATGTTTTGTGATGAAAATGTAGGTAAGGAGCAGGTAAAAGATAAAAAAGAGATGTATGGATAGCATAAAGTGATTGAGGTAGCTAAGAAAAGACTATACGATAGTATTGAAAAAAGAGAGGATGTCAATGAGATGGACAATATGTAGTAGGCCCATGAATAAGGTCACTATGTAGGAATGACACATCAAGGAGATGAGATGTGGAAAATGAATATTCATCCCTTGGATATGCACAAGATTGAGGGTAGTCAAGATGTTGATGTACAATAACAAACTAAGCATCTACACATGTATGAGGTATGCAAATGACAAGAACAAGTTGTGCATGAAATGGAATTCGTAGCACAAGAAGAATGGATAAAGAAAGAAGAGTGAAGAATTACAAAAGTGATTGAAGATGGAGCTAAGGAGAAGATGAATCAGTATGTGGAGGAGAAGAATGGAATACACCTGCATGGCAAGAAGAAAATGGCAACATACATGTTTTCTTTAACAATTGTGTTTTGTGTGCAGGTATGTTGAAGGAGATGAAGAAAAGAAGGCCTAAATGTGGGGCCCAAGAGCATGTTCACCTCTATGAGAGGAAAGTGGAGGCAAATACCTTCTATGAGGAGGTTCATTGCATTCAGGCAATAATATATACCAAGAGGATTAACAAGAACATATGGCAAATATTTTTCCAACATGGTAGTGTGATGCAAGGGAATCCTATATGGACCCCAAAGTTGTTCAAGTTATGTCTTAATATGGTCTAATAGATGTCTTATAGGTTTTATAGGTCATTATTGGTCCATATGTGGAGTTTAGATAGTCTTGTAGTGCATAGAATTTGAATATGAAGATTTCCCACCAAAATCTCCTTTTGAGGGATTTGAATTTTATTAAGTCTTTAGAGGACTTTTATGCATTAGAAAAGGTGGAAATATGTGTTTAATAAGTCTAAGGGGTATTATCATGGTAAGAGATTCACAAAGTGTTCATGAGTCCAATGTTATAGTCTTGGATATGTCATATTGTGAAAATCAAGACATAATGTTAGGTATCAAGAAATCACTATGTAGGAAATAAGCCCAAGAATTAGTTATGCCTCCTCTTTAGGAGTGTAGGATTTAGTTTTTTCATGATAGTTTAATATTACATTCTATTAGATGAATGTGAAATGTAATAGACAATTTTGTATGCAGATAGGAGGGGGAATGTTGGTAACCCCTATTTTGAATGAATGCAGACCATGTTGAGGTCATTTGTTGTTGCAACTAATTGCATGTATATGTTTATTGATAAAGGATGATATTTGAATTTATTTCCAAATGTGAATGGAGACCATTGCATTTTTACTAGAAGAGAAACTTCAATAGATAAAGAGAAAGAACCCTTATTAATTTTGAAGATAATCCTGTATACAGTCATCTGTGGCACAGTCAAGTGCATTTTGGCATGGAAAAGTATAACAGTGGGTTGAATCATGACATCCAACGATTTGATAATGTGGCTAAGGTATTTATAGACTAGACAAAACAAATTTGGTTCTTTGAAACCAAATATAATATGCATAGTGGATTTTTGTAGGCTCTCAACTGAGATAGAGCCATTGAAAACCCTCGAATAGGGTTTCAAGTATTTCTACTATTTTAACCATTAAAAAGTCACAAATTTATGTAGACTGATCAATATTTATGTACTTGAAGTGAATAACAAGTTTTCAGAGGCGTATGGACTTGTTTGTATGGAGTTTTAGTGATTGTCTTGAGTTTTGGCTTAAGGAGGCCTAATTGAGAGGGCTAGTAGCTACAAAAGGGTCTAGGAAGGGACTTAGACCTCCAAAATTCATACAAAGCTATATTTTGACATGGGGAACAAGATTTAGGCTTTGACTTTCCATAAGTGATTGTACTTATTCTATACCATGCATTAAAACCGATAAAAGGGATAGAAGGTCTAATGTTAATGTGTGCAAAGTTGTCTAAAGGAAGAAAGTGAGATTGAGAAAGTGTGGACAGAGTTGATAGAAGGGAAGAGAAGGTTAAGGAGACCATATTCAGCAAGACCAATAGCATAAAAGAACATAAGTGAAACAATGAATCTTGATATCCCATGTTGGCAATGAACCAAGTGACCATTGTCTAAGGAAGTGAGTTAAGAAACAAGGTTAAGTGAAGGAATTGGTAGATGCTCTGCATCACCATGTAGTAAATAAAAATATCAAGATTGATTTTTTTTTTATTAATTTAATTTGCTAAACTAGTTGTTTGAAATGCCAAACTATTTGAGATAGGTTTTTTTTTTATCAAACCTTTTAAGTATAACATTTATTATTATTATTATTATTATTATTATTATTATTATTATTATTATTATTATTATTATTATTATATATTTTAGACTTTTTATATAATACAATAATAATGTAGTTTTGTTTGTATATTTCAAATTTAATCTACTCCTACATTACTAGTCATCGGGTGGTCCAATTATTTCCATTTGAATCATAAGTATAGGTTGTAGGCCTTGGATGTTAAGGGTTGAACTTGGGTGAAGAGCTTGAAAACTCCATATTATATATATGGAAATCAACTACACCAAGTCCACTAAAACTTTCACATTTGAAGTACATAATATTTAATCATTATCTCTTCGATGATGGGAATGAATTTCTTAAATAATCCCTTTGAATTCAATTTATTTTTCATTCTTAGTTTAAAATCTATGAATTATAACAGGTTGTTTTGCTATGTAACCTCGTGTGAATTATTATTTTTTCATAATAATAATTTGACTATATATTTTCAATAGTAAAATCCATGAATGTATAAATATCACAAATTCTAAATCTGAGAGAAATATTAGGTTTAAATATGCTTAAATATCTAATAGTTGACTTGACTTAGAGACTTTCTATAATTACCTTTTTAAGTCTTACACGTTAAAATCAATATTCTCTAGTTTTTATTTTAAATTCCAAATGTGTACATAAATTTCATTGTTTTTTTCTAAACATGGTGTGAAATGATTTGACAAATAAACTTAGCATTAAAATCAAATTTCTCTAGTTTTTCCTTTAAATTCCAAATGTGTACATAAATTTCTTATTTTTTTCTAAAAATGATGTGAAATGATTTGACAAATGAAGTACAATTATTAAAAAGAAGGGACCATTGAAAGTAAACCAACCTTTACAGAAACTAGATGAACAACAGCCAGACTTTTATAAGCCAAAGTAAGACAAGTGGTGAGTGAAGATTAAGACAAGTGGTGAATGAAGATTAAGACGATGATGGTTGGTGAAGCTGTCCACTAGAGTTTTAGTTACAGTCAATGGAAATTTGGATTTTCCTCACAAAGGTGCTCTTCACGTGAAATCCTCACACGATATAATTTGGATTATTACGTGACTTCAGCCAGACTTTTAGAAACTGGACGGCCAGTTTCTTCTCATTATTTAATGAGAAGACGTCCAGTTTTTAATTTAACAAAAGACTTTTGGTTATTACGTGCCGACCACTTTAATGTCGTTATTTAACAACAAGACGCCATTCAGATTTGACAGAAATGGGTTCTCCAGCAGTACTGAGAACAGAAGTGGGTTCTCCAGCTGTATTTGACTCTACTGAATTAAGGTCATGCAAGTCAAATTAAAGAAACGTTTCTTACCGAAAAGAAATTATCTAGAGTGTCCCAAAGGTTTATAACGCAGGCATCTCGTTAATACTTATTGGAGATATTATTGATTCATCGATTTATCTTTTAGCTTCCTTTTTTATTATAAAAATCAAATCATTATCAGGGAAAATTTCTTCTTTTATTAGAGATTTTTTGGATTTTGTTAAATTTATTAAAAATAAGAAAATTTCTATTGAGGATATTTTAGTTAGTTTCGATATAGTGTCTCTTTTCACGAAATTTTTTTATTAAAGAAGCTATTAGAGTAGTGGGTAGACATATTAATGAAGAAACAAAGCCTTTAATTGAACTTTGTTTGAGGTCAACCTTAGTCACTTTTAAAAGTTTGATTTATGAACAAACAAAAGGAGTTGCAATTGGATCACCTCTTTCTCTAGTTGTTACCAACATGTTCATGGAGTCTTTTTAAGACATAATTCTCCACTTTTTCCCTCTTAGACTGATATGGATGCAAGGGTAGGTTAATGACACACATGTAAATTGGACACATGGTTTAGAAAAATTGGAATAATTCCATCAACACATCAATAGTGTTATGTCTAACATCAAGTTCACTAAGGATCTTGAACAAAATGGCAACCTTCCCTTCCCTGATGTCATCCTCTCGAGGAAACCAGATAGATCATTTTTTCAGAGAGTATTTATGAAATCGGCACACACATATCTCTATCTTCATGCCAATTCACATCCTTCCCAAAAAGTTGGGGTGTTAAAAACCCAACCAACTAGAGCCTTAAGGATCTATGACAAGGACCATTTAGAAGAGAAGATCATTCACTTAATCAAAGTTTTAAAGAAGAATGGTTACAACAAGAGACAAATTAATAAAGCTTTTAAATCTACCAAAACTCCCAAAGTGAATCCCTGTGTTAGAGAAGTAGGTTTTGAAAATCTGATAGTCTATCTCCCTTACATTGAGGGCATTTTCCAACAAGATCTCAAGAAATTCAAGAAGGAAGAATATCTAGTCCATTTTCATACCTCACAAAAAACTTAGAAAAGAGATCAAGTCTTCCAATGACTGCTTAGATACTACTCTTAGAAGTAGTGTATAAAAAATTAATTATTCTTGTGGGATGGCATACATTGGTGAGATGGGCCATTCCATTAACACTAGGATTATAGAACATGCAATTATGATATTAGAACAAAATAGTGATTAATTCAACACTAGCAAAACACTCAATTAATACCAAAAATCATGTTTGCATTCAGGATGCTAATGAATTAGAGATATCAAAGGTATTGGTATGCCTTAATTTATACAAGTAGGGATGGTTTGCGTCGTGAGTTATGTCAACTATGCCCAAATATGATGGAGAACATTGAGAGAATAGAAAAATAAGTGGTACATTTCTTGGTACTCCTATAACTTTGTAATTGCCAATAAATATCTCACCTTTGCTTGTGAAGACAAGTGGTACAAGAAGTACTATTTCAAGGGGCCATGAAAATCGATCTACATCTACATCATAGCTCTTCTCTCAACAATGTTGATTGTTAATTAGTGTTGCTTTATTTCTTATTATGTTCTCTTAGATTGAATAATATTATTTCAGTATATTGTGAGGTTATGTAAGGATCATGCGCATAATATTTTGACAAATTAGGGAGATGGAAGGTCGAATTGTAGTTTTTTCCAAACTTGATGATATGTAAGATAAACATGGTTGTTGATTAAATAAACATATATAATATAAATTAGATTTAGACAAAAAAGTTGTTATTCTTGACTCTTGTTATATTTATCCATTATTCTTATAATTTACAAAGACAAAACAAATTGGGGTGATTTTTTACCAAATAGCAATTTCTTAGGTCCATTTTTTAGAGTTGGCTGAATTTTTACAATCTCTTATTTTGTGGAGTTTTATCGCACTAATTAATTATTCTGAAATGAAAAAATATTTCATTGCCTTTGTCTCTCTTCAAATATCCTTCAATCATTTACGCTATTCATAGCCCCCATAATTTTTTATTCATTTTAATACATAATCAAGCCAACTGGAAATTAACACTTTGTGCAACATAAATAAAATTCAAAAAAAGAGTGTGAAACACCTTCTATAGATGGTATTGCTTAGATAGGCATGCACAAAAAATATATTCAAGAATATTTAAGATCCAATTATTATTTGATAAAAATCCTAATAGAATGTAATTCGTGTACTACAATAATTGTTGAACATGAATAAAATAAGATTATATATTTATAAGCAAATGTAGTTGGTAGTTATAAATCAAAACTCAACTTCCTTTGCCAACATGCTCCCAAAAAATGCCAAAATGGAAACTTCAACATAAAGTATGGAGGTTCATCTAATGCTAGTTAATTTAGAATATTTTTATCAAATGATTCTCACAAAATGCAATCATCATTGTATATGTGCATTAATTGAACTATTTTGAGGAATCCGTATACATTTTTAAGTGAATGTGATTCTTTGGTGTAAATCCAAACTTGTTTTTGTTTTTACCAATATCTTCCTAACATGTGCCAAGTTGGGATATATAAAATAGGGTATCTAGATCCCTCCAAAAATGATTGAAAGCAAAATTTAATAAAATTTTGTAGCGATGACTGCCTTACTAAATGTGTATGCATTGTGTAACATGTGTTATCTAATTCCTTAGTATATTACTGTCTATTATTATCCTTCACCTCTCAATAGTGATAAAATTTGAAGGGCTGGTCTTATTTTCAAGTTGAAGGGTATACATTCATCTAACTCTTGCATATGAAAATTTTTAAAAATAATTTTACTTCAGTTGACAAAACAAGAGTAAAGTAAGTATATATTTCATTAAAAAAAATTAAACAAAATGTTTCTCTTCCAATATTTATAAATTTCAATTTATAGGATGAGTTGAACTCCTTGAAAGATTAAGCGGTTAAATATTTTGGACATATGAACATATCTATGCTTTCTAACCATAAAATATGGAATAAAGTTTTTGAAGTCCATATGGAATGAAATGGATTTTTTTTGGGTGGACTTAAAAAATTCTAAGTATTGCAAATATATTTATGAATGATTATAGAAATATATTTACTCTTTGATGATTCATTCTTTAAATATCATTGCCAAATATTTTGAAAGGAAATATTTATTGGATAATTGTCCTAATTTTTTTACCCTTAATCAAAGTATGTTTGGAAAAATACTACTTTTAAAAGTGGATTTTTATACGAAATAAATAAGAATGTTTTTTTGATACTTTTGAAAGTGGAAATTTGCCACAGTTTTGCACAAAATAAGTCAAATTTTTTTTTCATTATTTATAATATGTGAGCATTTTCATTTCCCACAATTAAAAATAAGATTGGAGAAGAGGAAAAGAAGATCAAAGGTAAGAAGAAGAGAATTGAACTAAAACCAATAATAAGAAGCTAGGAATGGAAGACCAAGCATGAAAATCAACTAAAGTAATGAGTGTGGTGGAGGGGAACACCATGGAAATTATACTTCATGGTCAAAAGAGTGGTTTTTCCACTTATTCCATCTATGTGAGTAGGATCTCACATTTTATAAACCTCAGTTGTCTGATGGAGGAGCATCCAAAGGTTTATGAAATCTTGCATCAACAAAAAATAGAGTGTGGTGTGTTTGTTTTAGATTTTGGGTTGTGTTTTTTTTGATGTGATCTTGTTAACCTCTTTGATTTATGTTGATAAAGTATTCCTTTTCCATGGTAAAAGTGTGCAAATCTTTCATCTATTTTTTTAGTCTACGCGAACTATTCAATCATAGACACTTATAAAAATGGTTATTAAAATGTAATAAACATTAGATAATAAAATTTGGTGAGTCATAGGAACCAAAAATTATAACATCTACACCAAATTTCATCTCATTTGGAGTCACTATGAAATCATACCATCCATTTCTATTAGACTATGTCATCTACCTAGTCAATAAATGGTTCTTAACCTTGAAATAAAGCTACGGCAATAATTGGGTTACCAAGTTTGTAAAGGTGATATAAATTATAGTTTAAATGTTTTTTTAAATTTCATCTCAATAGGATAATTAGTGATATAGTTATGATAGTTTTTGTAACTATCATTCAACCAAAAATGCACGTATGTAATATATAGATGGTTAGGACAAAGAAGCAAAAAAATGGAGTGCAGATCCCAAGAATGTAAGTATCTATATGAATGGAAAAAGGAACACAAGGAAAAGAAGCACATTAGATAAGAAGTGCAGTTCCGTTAAATGTAGGATATGGAAGGTGAAGGTCACTCCAAAAGTAAATTCACATAAGATAACATCATCCATTTTTAGAGAAGTACAAAAAAAAAATTCATGAATAAGGAAAAGAAACTAAGAAGGATAAAAGTAGATAAAATTAGAGATCAAGGCACCATAAGGGAAGAAATGAGTGGTTGTTCGAGGATGAACAACCAAGTCAAGGTGGAGTGATGTTGACCCTAGAATTTGGAGATCACACACAAGTATAACCAAGTTTAGCATGATATGAGTGCCTCAATATCATGGATCTTCACACATTTAAACTGAACTAACATATTTGTATGAGTACCCAACAAATAGATAGCAAGATGAGAACCGATTGGATCTAACTCATAAGCATGTGTCAACAAAATAATCAGAATAATGATGAAATTGAACACGTGTCATTATCAAACCTGACCAAGTTAATGATATTTAAAGAAACAACCAGTGGGAGTTATGGATAATAGCTTGACTCTGATAGGTATTTGACCTCTCATAGAGGTTTGAATTGAAGGCCAAATGGGTGATATAAGAATTAATTATTGATTGGTGACATGTGAGCTTGCATATGACATTCAATATTGTTTAGAAGCCTATATAAAAAAGGCACCTAAGGAGAAGTAAAATAATTGGCAAGTAGAGAAACGTAAACCAAATACTAGAGAGAGATAGATAAATATTATTATCAAGTGCATATTAGCATCTTGTAAACCTTATTACAATGGACTATTATGTAATGAATGAGACTATTGTTGAAGTATTGCTATTTAGTTCTAGCCATGGAATGTTATATTATATTGGACTAATGCCTTCAAGTTTGATGATGCTTATATATGATAGTGTTGTGATTTTTTTCATGAGTGTATACTTACTGCCAAGTATGATTTAGATAGACTAGAGAAGACCCCAAGTAACCTCACATGTATGAGGTATATATCCAATAGAGAAAATGGACCCATTTCCAACTAACCCTGACCTACCTTTATTTCTATTTCTATCCTTGGGTGAGCATGTAAGGTGACTTATGTGATATACCAATGCATAAAGGTTAAGTGTTAGAATCTTATAGACAATGTGTAGGTAACCACTAGACATCCGCAACACAATCCAAGATTGAAGATTATAGAAGGTTTTTATATTAATTTTCTTCCTCTTTTGGATTAATAAAATATCACATTCTTCTCTTTCTTATTGTTTTGATCAACATGCTCTTCTCTCTTTGAATAATTCCATCTCCATTCATTCTCAACACAATTGGTCTTCTAATTACAACCCCTAAAATTAGACTAGGGTTACCTACTCTCATCATTAAAAATGTGGGGTTTTATTCAGTCTCATTGGGATGGATTTAGTCATCCCTATATCTCATTTTTTGTAAACATCTCTTTCCTTACAACACTGGCTCTCTAGAATAACAATGTTCATGGACAAACTCCACCTCAGCTATGAAGGTTATTTAACTTACAAATTCTTTGATTATCTTACAATGATCTTGATGATTAGTTCACTTGTGAATTCATGTTTATGAAGAGTAAGATAACATGCCATACAAATAGAGGCATTCAAGTAAATTACAATGCATAATAATTGTGGAGATATATTGGAATTTAGAGTTGCACCGCACTATGTAGGTCCACTAAATGGGTTTCCAATTGCTTCTAACTTAAATTTTTTTCTCAATGAGAAATGGATTACGTAGATTTTGAAAGTATGGAAATGGAAATAAGATAGAGGAGAAACAAGTAGGGAGTATATAATGAATGATAATATAGTGAGTATATAAATTTACATGTAGCAAATAAAAACATCAAGATTGATTTTTTTTATTAATGTAATTTGCTAAACTAGTTACTTGAAATGCCAAAATATTTGAGAGTTGTTATTTTTTGTATAAAACCTTTTAAGTATAACATATTTACATATTATTATTATTATTTAAAAATATATATTTTAGACTTTTTATATAATGCAATAATAATGTAGTTTTTTTTTGTATATTTCAAGTTAAATCTAGCCCTACACTATAATAATTCCATAAACACATCAATAATGTTGTGTCTAACATCAAGTTCACTAAGGAACTCAAATAAAATGGCAACCTTCCCTTCTTTGATGTCCTCCTCTCAAGAAAACTAGATGGATCATTTTTTCAAAGAGTCTTTATGAAATTGACACTCATAGATCTCTATCTTCATGCCAATTCACATCATCATCCTTCCCAAAACATTGGGGTGTTAAAAACCCTATCGACTAGAACCTTAAGGGTCTATGATAAGGAACATTTAGAAGAGGAGATCATTCACTTAATTGATGTTTTAAAGAATAATGGTTACAACAAGAAACAAATTAATAAAGCTTTTAAATCTGTCAAAACTCCTAAAGTGAATCCCTATGTTAGAGAAGTAGGTTTTGAAAATCCAATAGTCTATCTCCCGTACATTGAGGGCATTTTCCAATAGGTTCTCAAAAAATTAAATAAATAAGAATATCTGGTCCATGTTCATACCACACAAAAAATTTAGAAAAATGATCAAGTCTTCTAATGATTGCTTAGATACTACTCTTAGAAGTGGTGTATAAAAAATTAATTGTTCTTGTGGGATGGCATAAATTGGTGAGTTGGGGCATTCCATTAATACTAGGATTATAGAACATGCATTTCTAATATTAAAAAAAAAAAAAAAAATAGTGATTAATTCAACACTAGTAAAACACTCAGTTAATAGAAAACATCATGTTTGCATTGAGGACACTAAACTTTTTTGTGAAAGATCACTTCTTAAAATATCATCTAAGAGAAGTTGTTGAGTTTTGAAAATATGAAAAATAATCTAAATTGAGATATGGGTGTAGGTCTAAACTATTAACTTTTAAAAAATCGTAATTAAGAGACCTCTTCTTTCCTTTTCCCCTAGTGTTGGTAGTGTTCCTTTTCTTGTTTTTATCCAAACAATTTTATCCCAGTCCCATAGTTTCAAAGGTCCAGATTTGTAGTTTTTTTTTTAGGTTTTAGTTTTCTATTTGCTTTGGATTCTAGTTGAGTTCTTTGCAGGTTTTAGTTTTCTATTTGCTTTGGATTCTAGTTGAGTTCTTTGCTTCTCTTTGATTTTTAACAAGGTTTGGTTAAATATTGCTTTCCATCAATTTTTTTGACAACCTAGCCAATTGTTATAATAATTGTATAAGTTAATGTCTTATTTAAGTTCATTAGATTGATATAGATATTTATAAATTATAATTTATCATTATCAACAGTAATATCAATATTTTGCATTAATATTTTGAAACTTGTTTATAGATTTAGGTTTATAGTT
Source organism: Torreya grandis (assembly GCA_037957365.1). NCBI lineage: Eukaryota > Viridiplantae > Streptophyta > Pinopsida > Cupressales > Taxaceae > Torreya > Torreya grandis. The sequence continues at coordinate 519,780 of JARHVA010002727.1, read as the reverse complement.
TGGTTCTCATTTCTACTAGGAGTAGGCTATTGGTATCTTCCTCATTCTTTATGTTACATTTATTATTATTATTATTATTATTATTATTATTATTTAGTGATTATTATATTATTATATTATATTATATTATATTATATTATTTATTTTTCATTTTCACTTGATGTTTGATTTATAGATAATTTTATAATTAATTATTAGTTTGAATCATTTTTTGGTACTTAATAAATTAATACTTACACAACGTATCTAGTCATTAACATCATTTTAATAATATGTTTGTAGTTATTTTTTTCTTCGTCAAATTTTTATTTTTATTTTTTAATTCTTAGTTTTCATTTTATTTAATTTATCCTTTTATCACCATTATGATTATTTATTTTTAATATTTTTACTTTAATATTAATAATTTTCATTTCTCACATTAATAAATTTTATATCTTAAGTGTTAATTATTTTTATTTTTATTGTTATCATATTTTTTTATTAATTATAAGTTTCATTTAATATTTTATTTTAAAGACGAAGAGTTTACCTCATCCTTACATCTTCTAAATTTATATAAGACCTAAGTCTATAATTTATCTATCATTTATTTCATTCCTGGTGATGGATCACTGAGTGTGATCCGAAACATCAATCCAAAAACTCTCACACAATTATATTTAGAAGTATTATTACTATAATCTACATGGACTATGGAAATACTATGAGATTATTTTGGCTTTAACTATTTATTTTAGTCATTCAAAAGAAATAGTTAGGAATTTCAAAGGGAAAGAATCTTAAATTTGACTGTAAATAAAAAGTAAGGTTTATTGGAAATGAAAGTTGTTAAATCTATGATTTAGGTAGAATTCAATTTTAAATTTTGTATTTGATTGTAACAACACAAAATTTTGAAGATGAATAGTTTAATTAAAAATGTATATCATCAAGATATTATTTAAATTTACAATATTTATTTGCATAAATAATAGAAAATAGAATTTATAAAAAATATTTAATCTTATGTCTAATGGTTGTTTATAAACTAACATTCTAGATTTTTCAATAATAAACTTTATTTTTATTATTATTTTCAAATATAAAATATTTATATAATAATATTAGATTTATAATTCATTTCATCATTAATAGAATTTTCTAAATCTATTTTGAGTAAAATGTTTATATAAATTTTAAAAAATTAAATAAAAAATCATATAATATTTATAATGTGAACTTCCTCACCAGCTACCACACTTACAAGGTATACATTATATATAGAATAAACACACACTTGTATAAATTTCAAAGTTTTAATTATATTTATATAATTCTAAACCTCCACCACTTATTTTTACACAAAACAATTTACACTACTGACTAAATTTTGCACATACTATGCACATTTGATATACACATTTATATGTTTAGTTTGATAATTAATTTGACTATTTTAGTTAAAATTCACAACATGCTATACTTTAATTAACTTGGCTTTTATTTCTTGTCACTTTTCTAGATTTATTATATAATATTCTCTTAGATTACTCTTTGTGATATACCTTTTTCCCCACTTTTAAAGCTACTTTTCCACATTTATTTTTATGTAAAATTTTCCTAGATTTACAATACTTTCATATTTTTTTAATTGTTTAATTAAAAATGATTACTATTAACATGCACACATATATGCTTGTATGGGAGAATTATGTTTAATTTATTTTTTAGTCATATTAATGTGAAGTCTTCTTGGTATCATAGGATGAAAGTATATGGTAATGCATCAAACATTTTATAACAATAATTTTATGATGTAAACTATGAAAAATATATGATGCTCTCAGCCTCACACACACACACACACACACACACACACACACACACACACACACAAATTTAAGATTTTCACGTTAATTAATAATTATATCACCTTCTCCTCAAGTTTCTTGTTGAGTGGTGATAGATGGCCTCAATCTACTTGCATCAATCAGGTTATAAAATAAAAATAAGGGATCCAAAATCCATTGTATCTCTAAAATATTATGATTTTTTAATTGAATTCTTCAAACAAGAATAAAATCTACTCTATAACAATGAAATAGATGTCAAGTTTAAGGCTAATCAGTTTTATGAACACATTCACAAAAGTTACACTCTACCACCACTCTCAAATTGCATTTTAGGTTTACATTTCTTGATTGTTAATTAAGTGAACGTTGTCTTCTTTCATAAAATTTGAAATTAGTTCAAAAATGTAACAAATAAAATAGTTTCAACAAGCATATTTTGGTTCAATCCACCAAAAAATAACTAAATAAATAATATAAATTGGAAGCATATTAAGATTCATAGACTAAGTTGTTGTCTTTCCCATTCCAAAAAATAACCTAATCAATGTAAATATAGTGATCCATAAATAAAAATTAGATGCTCTTTTTTTGGATTCATATATATATATATATATATATATATATATATATATATATATATATATATATATATATATATATATATATATATATATATATAGATATATATTCAGTGGTCTTGTTGTAGCTACATACACATCATGATGCTTGTAGATATTAATTATTTCCTCTTTAGATTGATATCAAGAAACATCGTATGAAAATCAAAATAATTCAACCTTATTAATCAAATTTGGTATATTATCCTTAATTTCTTTTACCTTTCATAAATACATTAATGTTATTTTTGGCCTTGAGCATGAGCAATTTTGGTCATGTATCTTATATGATTAAGGTAAGGGGAGTCAAGGTAGAAAACAGTTCTTCTGACACCTCAACATTATGATGATTATTTTGAAGGAAATTTTTCTAACCAAATTCTAGTCCATTGAACAACTTGTATTATCATAATCACAACATTTATTTCATCTTCAACTTCTCAATTTCATAATCATTTTATAGATTTTATATATACTAAGTCAATCATAAAGATCCTTAATCACTAAATAGTTCTCAAACAGGTTTGTTTTTTCTAATATATTTACAAATATTTCAAGCTCATATATATTTTATTAATGAAAAATTATATTTCCCCACACACTTTCAATGTATAGATTTTACATTATAAAGGTTGACAGTTTTTAATATACTAATAGGTTCCTATTCAAAATCTTAGTGATGAATTCCATGTTATCCACTATACTCTTGATAGTGTACATTTTATAGTCTAATATGACTAATATTTTAATAAGGTATTATTTTTTAATTACTAAGCACACAAAAATTGAGTTAATAATATAGACAAATACTCTATTGAAATTTGTTTTCATTATTCTTTTCTATTTTTAATTTTTTTAAATCATTTTTAAAAATATATTTTATTATAATTTTTAATAGGAATAAAAAAACATTTTAAAATATTTTATTCGATTTGGATAAAATTTATTGGAAATATTAGGTGTCAAATATTTGAATAAAAACCAATGTTTAATTTTTATTTAATTGTAAAATATAGTCATCTAATTAAAAATGTATATTATTCAATAATTATTTGTATTTAAAATAATTATTTGGATAAACAATGGAAAATTTCACTTTCACTTAATAATTATTAATATAAACTATACCTATGATGCATTTCACATCCTTACTTTTTGATAGATTTTTTTTAAAAAAATATTTGTAGATATATTTTGAATAAAATAAAATGTAATTCTAATTCTTTTGGTAATTTGAACTTTCACACTACCAACCCTTAACTATTGGGATTGGTTACAATTTTAATACATTTTATATGGTACTTTGTTTTTTCTATACACTTGCATCTTTACATTCCCACCATTCATTTTTATGTATAAATTCCATATTATTCATAACACTTTCCATCTTATCATAAATTTAATTTGGTTGATGTAAATAAATTTACATAATTTGTTATCATTTCCATGGATATGAATGATTAACTAACCATTTAAAATCTTAAAAAAAAAGACCATCATTCATATTTAATTTAATTTTTAATTATTATATTAATATGGAATCTTGTTGGTATTATTGGATGAAAGCATGATAATATATTTTAGAAAGAATATTTGATGTTGTAAATTATGTAGACTAGATAATAAACTATTTGAGACATTTTCAACAATTTTTCTTATCATAGTTCTAAAATTTGTTGCTTCTTCACCTACATAATTTTCAAACATTTTTTTCTAATAATTTTAACAATGATTCAAGTTGTAAACCATTTTTTAAAAATGTGACATTGTGTTTCCCAACACTTTTTTGATGTATATATTTTACATTGTAAAAATCAACATCTCTAACTAGAAATTTTATGCTTTCACAATTCATAAAAAATAGATTTACAATTTTTTTCAATTGACATTTTAGATCGCCAACCATGATCCATCATAACTCTCTTTATCCTAATGAAAGATCATGGTTAGTGATCCTAAATTTTAAGTAAAAATAAACATAGTATTTCCAAAATCTGCACATACAACATGTCTAATGTATATATAATATCCTATTAAAACTCTTCTTTTACTATTAAAATTCCAATACTATCTGTTACACTTGTAAAAATGTTATACATTTTCTATTCTAATTTTACTAGTATTATAATAAATTAATATTTTTTTAATTACCAATAAAATATATATTTTAGTGAATAATATAGACAAATCTTTTATCACTAGAGAAAGTGTCAGTAGATAATAAAGTTTTAAAAATATTGTGTGTATTTAGACACCATATGCAACATAAAATAAAATGAACTTAACAACCAAAATTGGTATGTTATCCTTATTTTATTTTACATTACATAGGCAAAGTCATATCATTTTGGGACTTTATAAATATTAATATTTATTTTAAATTTTATGATTAATATAGAAGAAGCTCTGATACATGACAATTATTTTAGGACCTCAAAATTAACATGATTCCTTAGAATGTATTGATAACCAAATTTCAGGTCATTTAAATAACTTGGATTATCATAGTTACAAAATTTATATACCCTTTACCTTCTCAATCTCATTTTTTATTTTTCATTTTATATTGTTCATACAAATTTTACATCCTTATTCAAAACATAGAATTAATCTTTCATTACATTTACTCTTTTTAATTTCAACTAGCACTTAATATTAAACTAATACACGAAAGTTCATACTCATTACACCATATTTTTCTCTCCTCCTATTTAAAATTTATTATAATAGAATTATATATGAAAATGGATTAAATATAAGCCAATAATCCTTTTATTATCATTTACATTAATAAATACACTAAAGATAAAAGTATACTCCAAGTAAGCTCCCAAGTATAACTATGAGGCCAAACCAAGAAGGTGTTCACCTCCCATCATGTTTTTATCATCAAGTGGATTCCCTAGGCACCCATGATCCTGGGAATCCCATATATAATCATAGGTTACACCAAAGGTTCAAGGCTAGATAATATAGATAAAACAAGAGGTGGATACTGAAAAGGAAACAAACTCAATTAGGAGGAATAACTAGGTGTATCAACTAACACTTCCTTATATCAAGAGGTTTCCACATTCACCCAAAACCAAAATCCACTTTACATCAAAAACATAACTTTCATAATAATAAGTAAAAAAACACATGGAAATAATAATAAGAAATAACTATCAAGAATCCACACTCACCCATTGTAGATGAGAATTTCTACTCTCCACACTATGTGTGTGGGAAAAGGAATCTAGAGTTTTTCCCTTGCCATAAATTTATCCATTTCCATGAGATAACATTGGAAACACAATGGTTTTCATTTTCCAAAACTCCATGCATAAGATCTTCGTATGAAGAGTTGGATATTGGTTTCCTTTCCCAAACCATACACATGAAGGCCCATACAATGTAAACTATTTTAAGCCCATTTAGGTAGCACAACTATATGATTTTAAAACTTAAAATTGGATAAAAAATAAGCAATTAAAAATGGATGAATTTTGTATAGATAGTGAAATTTGATCTATTAGTGGATGAATAGTGATACATAAGGAAGATAGTGGACATAATCAATAATAACTTAACATATTTTATTATCTTATTTTTTAAATTTTTTCCCAATCAATAATCATATATAATTCACGGATCTTTGAACAAAATAAAAATATAAAATATAAATATATATATGAAAAATAAGAAAATTATGCTTATTTATGAACTTAGTTATAACAATTAAGTGTATCAAGTGAAGATGCTAGAGTGATCCTCAAATTGTCCCTAGTCATTCATAAGTCATCTAATTTATTAAAAGTTGTGCACATTAAAATTCGTTCAACTCAAATCACAACCTTAAAAAATAACAAAGAGAGAAAGTAAGCCAAATGGCCTTACACCTTTTAAAAGGTTAAGACAAAAATGGAAGAAAGATAATTATTTTAAACCATTAAATAGAATTAAAATGGGTGAAAATGAAGCCTACCTTGTCTCCACCTCTTGGATCTACACAAGGGATTCTCATATAAGTGTTGAAAGCTAGCTCTTCTCCTCCTTCTCTAAGCTCCTTCTCTCTTTCCTCAAGCTCTCCTCCATTATATAATTTCAAAATAGGGAAAAATTTTCTCAAAGGAAGGTTTTTCATGATCTTATAGACAAAAAAAATACATACCAATGGCCAATGGTAAGTTTAAAACTCTCTCTTCCCATTCTTTAGCCCTTCTCCAAAAAATATTCTCTAGCATTAACTCACCTTACACACCCATGTTGGTAAGCAATAATTTCACATTCCCATTAGATTTTTAACTTACCCATACCATAAATAGGCACATGGTATATGTTATTAATTTGAAAACACACTAAAATAGTTCTTATCCCATCCCTTTTTCATAAGGGGTCTTAAATGCACATATAACCACCTCTAAAACATTTTATATCCACTTGCAAACATGGGTCCAAGTTCCCATTTGAGTTTTGGTTGAGGGGACCACTTAAGTGGTTTAAAATTTTACCTTTATGAATTAAATTAATGTTATGGTGACTTATAATTTCTTTTATAAAGCTAATTAACAGTGTCAAGGGGTGTGAATAGTGATAAAATGGTCAATGAGTCTCAAAACTCAAAACTAGATAAAATGATGACAGTAGGGTTGAAATTTTAATCTAAGGGAATTATGAAATAACTGCACAAATAAAAACAATGGTTTACTTATGGTTAGTGTATTCTAGATTACCTTTTTTGACTTCCTTGTCACTTAAAAATCATTTCACACACAACATTGCACTATCCTAAGTAGTCAAAGCTGTTGAATGTAAACATTTCATTAATATCTAACAATACAAAATACATATGTGAAACATCCAAATAAAAAAATTATTAATTCACATGAGGTAATATATACATGCTAACATAATATTCTCATAACATCAAATTGCAGTATAAATCATTATTATCCCAACTAATATGATAATGTAGTATGCATCTCAATAATCAAACTGAAATCATTATTAACCAACATTTGAACAGTAATCATGTAAGTAACTAATATCATTCAGAACATAAGATCTATTATGTTAGTAATAATGAAATAATAAACATATGGCATCTCAATAACATAAATAATGTGTCATAACAAGACATGTCTTCAATAACCAAAAATTCCAACAAAATTAGTATTGTGAAAATTGGGGCCTCACACAAGGAATAATATGCACTAGATGTGATAGAATGGCTATGTGGAGATAATAATGTGCATGCCCCAAGTAGGAAAGAATAAATTTATTGTCATGTAATATGTAAAATAAACTTAAAGTATGTGTGAATAGTTTATATTAAAGAATTCTCAAGAGCCTACTCTAAAAGATGTGAACTATGGGATTAGATTTTATTCTTTAATTTGATAAATATTTAAAACTTGGTAAACCAAAAATTCAAAATCTATGTATGATTTTAAATATTTTATTTTAATCTATGTAATAGATAATCCCAATATTAAAGCCTCATATTTTGCTATACTATTCATTCGTGAGAATCTCAAATGAAATACAAATGATAATGGATGTCCATGAATAGTAATGAAGATTGTCCCAACACTAACACTAATGGTGCACTTGGATCCATTAAAGCACATGATCCATGTTTCATTATCAATGTGATATATAGTGAATTCATCACAGGAATCATCCTTAATTAGTGATGTGTCTAATAATGGAGCTATGAATAAGTGATCGATGATGGTTTTTTATTTAAATGATTTTGGGGATATATATTTTGAGTCAAGTTCCATGATTAACCTTACCCATTTGGAGATGCATCCTAATATGTGTGACTTAGACATTAAAAAATTGAGTGGGACCATATTTGTAATAAATTGTGTCTTGTTATTTAGTATTTTATTTCATAATTTATGTGTTGCTAAAAAAAGGGATAAAAATAATTTTTTCATTGCATTGTAATTATTTTCATAATCTAATAATATATGGTTGTTGTAGTAGATGGTGCACTCTTTATGATTTCCATTGTATTGTGTGATTAAATCTCCCAAGGCATGTGTTGTAGCTGAGATGTATAAAAGTATAGGTTTATATAATATTAGAGACATGAAAATAGGTGGATTAAGTAGGTATTATTTAATTGTATCAAAATTCTATTGATGGGTTGCATCCCATTTGAATTCTGAATATTTATTTAGGACCTATGTGAAACATTGTGTTTTGTTCACTAATTGTGCTAAAAGTGTCTAATTGATTTGATATTTCCTTGTAAGTACCATAACTAATTTGACCTTATTGAATGAAATATATCAATGATAGATTTGATATTTTTGGGATATACTTCAATGCCTCTTTGAGATATGGTATGGCTAAGTAACTTTCCTGATGTAACTCCAAATATACACTTTTTTGGATTTAAACACACATTGAATTTTCGTAGTCTCTCAAATATTTATCATAGATATATATAATGAGTCTATTTATTTTTTCATTTTTCAAGTAATTCATCCATGTGACTAGTCTACAAAAATATTGTGTATATAGCTGTGGAAGATGTGTGTCATAGCTCTCTAGTGAGTGGGCCCTACATGCTTTAATCCAAAGGGCATGGCTACATAATAGAATGTTCTTCACGGTGTGATAAATGAGATTTTATTTATCTACAAAATTAATATTAATTTGGTTGTATCCATAAAAAACCATTCATAAATGATAACTTTTTATAACCAGTGGTAGAATAAAAAATCATTTCAATATTTGGTAATGGAAAATCATCTTTGGGGCATGCCTTATTTAAATATTGATAATATGTATAACATAGAGTGTCTCTATTAGGATCTGTAATTGGTAATATATTGGATATCTAATAAGGATAATCAAAATTTGGGATAAAACTTGCATCCAAAAGTCTTTTGATTTCCTATATCAATACCAAGGTCACTTTTGGATGCATATTTATGATTTTTTGCTTCATTGGTTTGGTCTATATATATTACTACATTGTGAATTAAAACTATAGGATCAATTTCAAGCATATATTTATAATACCATGTGAATAATTCCATGAAACCATGTAGAATTTAGTGAATATTTTTACTTTCATCCTTTTCTAATAAGGCCATCAGAAGTATTGTTCATGGATATTTATTTATTCCATAACAAAAATATATTGTATCTTCATTAATTAAAGTTGATTTTTCTTCCATATATGGTGCTATAGGAATGGTATCTAGACCATCTAATTTAATATGTTCATTAGTGTCTTTAGTTTCCCCATATTTTGTGTGGTTAGTTATTGAATAAGGAAATATATTCTTATGATAGAAGGAAGCACTATCCTCAAATGTTATGAGATATTCTAGGATGGACTCATCATTTGATATTTTTGAGTATTCTCTAAATATTTGGAGAAGCTATATCATTAATCATCTATAAGTATACTAATTTTAATGTTAATGAATTATGAAAATGTTGTTCTTACACAAACTTTACTTTGAAGAAATGTGTATAAATATTGGTTGTTGTAGATGGTTATTGATTTGATTTTCCTAATTCCTCTAAATAATTTAGTCCTTATCATATTTTTATATGAACTACTTTGATGGGGTTAACAATTCCTTGTGTATATAATCCCAATCCTTGTCTCGTATATCCCATTATATATATATATATATATATATATATATATATATATATATATAAGCCCAAATCCATATTGACTATAGTTTTTTGATGATGAAGCCATTGGGGATAGATAAGGGCTTAGTATTGATATTGATTTGACTTGTTGAATATGTGGTTGAATATGAGGAATGTAATGATCCTCAGGTTGGATTAATGCATAACATTTAAATGGTTCTTGGTCCAAAGGGAATGTATATATGTATCACTGGTGACTAAACTTTTAAAATGCATATAGAGTGGAGGGAATTGTGTTTATCTGATGTATCTATGCCCCCCCCCCCCAAAAAAAAATATATATATATTATAATTGAGGTCATTAGGCATGACTTGTAAAATATTGGCTATTATATGAGGGCCCACAATTATGTGTAATATAGTTTTTATGAGTACTTTTTGTTGGATATTATGAAATACTAGAATGTTCATATCTAAATAAGTAAGATCTTATGACTGTATACCCATTATATTTAATAAAGAGATACTAAAAATGCTTAATCCTGATCCATTATTGATAAAAACCCTTTTGACAATTTTGTTATGTAGAAAAACTTGGATATCTAACAATATATGTTGATATATGATGTTGTTTAGAGGTAATTATTCATTTTCAAAAGAGATACTTTCATCCACCCATCATAAATTAATAATAAAATAAGAAACATAAGTTGGTTATTAATCATTGGGTTAAATTGTGTTGTGTAATGCATCATAAAAAACATATTTATATATTGGCAATGTTTGTATCAATTCTAGCATTGAAATCTTAGCATGAGTATTTTTTAGTTGATCGATTATATAACAACCTTTTTATTGATAAATATTCAATGTGGGATGTGGAGGGGTTGAGGAAGAACATATTTACCACCTTATTTTTGTTGCATCATTTGAGACATCCACCCTTGATGAGTGTACATAGTGTTCACAGTAGAATCTAGTATGAGTCATGGACAAGAAATTGGAGTAGGAGGAAAAAATGAGTTATGCACACCCTTTGTCATCTATTGGTGATAGGTAAGAGCTCAGATTGGATGTTGAAAAAATATGAATTAATGAAGGTTTGAGATTTTATATTATTCATTTTTTGATATTTGAATTTGATTAATACTAATATATAACAAATCCATATAATTACCTAGAACGCAAGATAAAATTGATACTAAATATAAAATTATGGAAGAAAAATTCATTCATTATTATAGTTATTTAAATTTTAAACTTTAAAATTTTACAAAAAGGGCAAAGGGTGTTTCTAGTCAAGGTGTGTTTGATTTTTAAGATCTTAGATATACTTATCCCAGTCATAAATAGTGATCACAAAAATAGAAAGAAATTAATTATTGAGGATTCTAACATGATTATAGATGCAATATCTCATCTCTAGGGTAAATTTCAAGTAACATTTTGAGGATAACCACTTACTAGTGCATTACAAAAACAATATTTTGAATCTTTTTCATGGATAAAAATAAAATCCTAGGAATTTCCTAAATATTATGAGCTACATGGAAACTAGAATCTATGAATAGTGCTATCTAATGACTTGAGTATTGGAGTAAACCCATCACACCATAGATATGTTTTTTCCCACAACGATATCTCATATGATTTTTAAAACTACCAAAATAGAGTTTCTATGGAAAACAAAGGTAAAAATTAAAACTAAAACCAAATCATAAAAATAATTGCTCAAAAATAATAGTTCAGGTTCACTAATATGTTTTACCCTTTTTTATAAAACATAATAAGTTTTAGTTTCAATTATATGTGAAAAAATAAATAATATCATAAATTTAAATATGTACAATAATTTACAATTTTGATTTTAATAAATGCTAAATATGGAAAATTGTTAAATTAAGACAGGTGATGCAAGAGTATCCAAGGGTTCATGCAATATTACATCAACCAAAAATAGGGTGTGGTTTTTTTTTTGGAATTGTGGTGTTGTTAGTGTGATAATTTTAACATATTTTATTGATGTTGTTAAAGTATTCCTTCTCCATGGGAAAAGTGTAGAGATATTTCATCTATTCTATTAATCTGTATAGACTATTTAGTCAAAGACACTTGTTAGAAATGGTTACTCAATTGAAGTAATACGTAGATTATAAAATTTGGTGATATAATATTAACTAATAATTTCAACCTCCACACTAAATTTAATCTTGGTTGGAGTCACCACAAAAGTATACCATATGTTCCTATCAGAATGTGTCATCTGGCTAGTCTACAGATGATTCTTGACAATATGATAGATCTTCGATAAGAATTGGGTAAGCCAATTTGAATTAGTGACATAAAATATAGTCTAAATTATTTTTTCAAATTGTATCTAAATTGGATAATTATTTATAAAATTATGATAGTTTTTGTAACTGTTGTTTAGCTAGAAAATTCATTTATTTAGTCTGTATATGGTTTGTTACCTTATGGTAGAGATGAGATATGAGTTGGAATGCCAAATTTTTAGAGGTGATATAAAATATAGTTTAAAATATGTTTTTTAAATTTTAGGGTAATTGGATAAACTTAATTAAAATTATGGTGGTGTTTTCTAGTTGTTGTTCAACATAAAACATCACCTAGCAGTTACCAATAGTTAGGTGTTGATATTGAAAATTGAAGGACACCTAAATATTATATATTAAATATTGAAGTTATGGAAGTTAAAGAGACACCACCAGGGATCTATGGGATGTTATGAGGAATTCATGATTGAAGGAGAGAAAATAAAGTTGGGAGGGGGGGAGATTAGTTATGAAGGACCAGAATTCTCTAGGACCATAACAAAGAGATGTATTAGTTCAAGAGGAGTTGTATGAGAGTCTATAATCTTTCATGTAATTTAATAATATTATAAAGGCATTCATGAGAGAGTGTGTATATTTGATTATGTGAATGTATTTTTTTGTGATGTTTTAATATGAATGTAATGAATATGTGTTATGTATGTCAAGTTAGATTAATGTGCTAATGTGTGTCCATGAGTGAGTGTCTAGCCCTAAAAACACATAGATAAAGGTGGTCCTTAAGTGGACCCCCATATTTAGTGCTTCCACTAAGTGGTATCATAAAAAAAATTCCTTATGGGTCATTTGTGTGAAACTCCTGTATGAGTTTGTTATAGGCTATAAAAGAGAAGTTTGTTGAGTGCATCACAAGTTGTGAAATAAAATCTTGCATAGATTTGTTGTAGGTGTAAAATAAGTCCTACAAGTTGAAAGGGAGAGGCTGAGATGCTTTATTTTGAATCATTTATTTGTTGTGAAAGAGAATCATGTTGATTATGGTGAGATGTGGCACACAAAGGAAGAGAATGAAAGGTGGACAACTTGACATAGAAATTGAAGGAATTCTAGGAAAGACTGGATATGATGGAGATGATTGTATAAAGTGGTGATACTACAACTATGAGTGAAGATGATGATGAAGAGATAATGGTAGGGTTTATGTCCCTATAAGTGAATTGGATGCTTTGGAAAGAAGCCAAGCAAGTATAGGAAAATATTCTAGCATAAGGAAAAGACAACCAGAGGTCATGGTGAAGGAAAGAGGTAAGTATACTTGTGATGTTTTTTTATGGTAAAGAGAGCCCTGATAAACTCTTTAAATGGTCAGTGGAGCTAGAAGTTTATTTTAAATATGAGAATAGTGAAGCCCACGTAAGGGTGAAGATGACATGTAAGAGATTATTTGGAAGAGAAGCTTTGTATTGGAAATATATCCATGAGAGGAGATAAGAAAATGGTAAAAATAAGGTGAATGGATGGAACATATGCTTTCCAAGTTGTTGGGTCATTTTGTGCACCCAAAATTACAACAAGAGTTGGTAAATAAGTTTCATGTGGTGAGATTTGAGAGAGATGAGAAGAAGAAGATTTCCAAGAAAGGAAATAAGATAGTGAAGTTTACATGTAAGAAACTCAAGTCTATTTTGAGAATTAGTAAGGAGAAGTATGTGTATGCAAATAAGAAGGTCATCTTGGAAGATAAAAAGAAGGTGAGGTTTCCATGTGATAATCCCAAGTATATTTTGGAAAAAAACAAGGTGAAATAGAGTTGTGAGCATCCCATAGGAGAAGGAATCCTCATACAAGAGGGTATGAAGGTAATAGTAGCTTAAGTGGAAGATGGAGACTCATGAAAAATTAGAATCATCCTTGTTGAATGAAAGAAATGAATTTTTATTTTCTATTTTTGAGGGTAGAAGGGTTGAAGACAACCAAATAAAGACATAAGTTTATGTAAATGAAATAATAGAGGTGAATTAAGAGAGCATCCATGGGGAGTTATAGGTTTTTATGAAGTAAACAATAGAGGTAGATAAAGTACAAGTCAATGCACATGAGGAGAGTATGGTTGTAGACCATCCATTTAGAGGATATACAAAAGATAATTATTATTATGAGAGGAAAACCATGATGGATTTTAAAAATGGGCCTTTGGGATTCCATCATGAGAGATAAATCTATGAGAAGACTATGAGTAAGAGAGAATACATGGACATCATGTCATTGTAGTGTGAATAAGAGATGGAATAAGTGACTATGAGAACTCTTGATTCCCTTAATATGTTTGTTCAATGTTCATATACAAAAAATGATATGGAGATTAAGATGGTGGACATGTTTCTACCAAGAGGACTAACAGATGAAAGTGGTGTTGCTACATCTGTGGAAGCAACCCATATAGATGTTGGAGGAGAGACTATTATGAGTCAAATAATGCATTATCCTCATATGGAAACTATGATTACAATAAGCTTCACACATGAAATGGAGGAGATGAAATAAGGAGATAGTAATCAGTTTAGCACTGATATAGAGAGTTTGACAAGTGAAGAGGAGCTATCACAAAAATAATGACTAAATGGAAAAATCTTTGAGAAGCCCATCCTTTGTGAGAATCAAGCTAATAGTTTGAATATGGAGGAAGAACTGATGGGTACTATTAAGTCTTATGTTTATAAATTAATTTTTGAGTGTAGCTAGTGTGTAGGTGCAAAAATGAAGAGAGAGAAGTCATTCAAAGAGGCCTTGCAAGGTTAAAAGTTAAAGTTAGAAATGAAAAAATATGCACTCAAGAATTAAAATGAGGAGGAAGAGCTAATTTTCATATCAACAAAAGCATGTGGAGAATAATATGATGTTGTAAAAGAGGTGAATGAGTTGATTAATAGAATAGTGAGGACAATGAGAGATGATAAAGTGAAGACTATCCTCAAGGTGGTAGTAGAGTCTATGTCTTATCATTTTGATGCCCAAATGTATGTAGAGTAACTGTTGTAATGATATTGGTGATGAGAAAAGAGCTAGAAGCAATGAAGAGTGATAGAAAGAAGGATTAAATAGTAAGTTGCATAATGTGGGGAAAAAACCAAGAAAGCTTTAAAAGGAGGTGGTCAGTCTACAATGGGTTTAAGACCACAACAGAGAGTAAGATGGAAGAACAAACATCTTAGTGGATGTGATCGGATGAAGGTGGAATTCAACCCACAATAATATGGAGCTCATAGAAAATATGAGCCTTTGGCAAAGGATTATAGACTATGGTGGGTGTAACCCCATAAAATGAGTGAGGAAAGATAAGAAAAAGAAGGAAAGAGAGAGTGGAGAAGAGAAAAATAGAGCAGAGGTAAGAAGAAGACAAATAAATTGAAACCAACAAGATGGAGATTGAAATGGAAGAAAAAAAAAGAAAATAAACTTAAGTACTTAGTGTGGTGGAAGGGAACAACATGGTCATTATACTTCATGGTCAAAAGAGTGTTTTTTCTAATTCCTCCATATATGTGAGTAGGATCTCACATTTTATAAATATCGCATGTTTGATACAGGAACATCAAAGGGTCCATGAAATCTTGCATCAATAAAAAAATAGAGTGTGGTGTGTTTGTTTTAATTTTTGGGTTGTGGTGTTTTGATGTGAGCTTATTAACCTGTTTAATATATGTTGTTAAAGTATTCCCTTTTCATGAGAAAAGTTTGGATATATTTCATATATTTTATCAATCTACATGGGCTATTTAGTCACAAAAAATTGTCAAAAATCATTTCTAAAATGCAATAAGAATTAGATGATAAAATTTAGTGAGTCATAGGAACTAAAAATCTCAACCTATACACCAAATTTTATATCATTTGGAGTCACCGTGAAAGCATACCATCTATTTCTATTAAACTATGTCATCTACCTAGTCAACAAATGGTTTTTGACCTTGAGATGGATCTTCAATAATAATTAGGTTACCAAAGTTGTAAAGGTGATATAAACTATTGTCTAAATGGTTTATTTTAAATTTCAACTCAATTGGATAATTAATGATAAAGTTATGGTAGTTTTTTTAGCTATCATTTAGCCAAAAAATGCGTCTGTCTAATCTACAAATAGCTAGGGAAAGGAAGTTCACAAATGGCATGCAGATCCCAAGAATGTTACCATCTAGATGCATGAAAAAGTTACAAAATGCAAAGAAGCACATTAGATATGAAGTGTAGTGTGTTGTAATATAGGACATGGAAGGAGAATATGACACCAAAATTGAATTCACATAATATAGCATCATCAATTTCAAATAAGTAAAAACTACAAAATCATATAAAGAAGGAACAACAAAAAAGAAGGAGAAAATGGAATCTAGCATGCATGATAGTTCTAATACTAAGGAATAGGCAACCAAAACCTAGAGTCACTCTTATAGAAGTAGAGAGAAAGGCACTCGAAGGAAATAAATGAGTGGTTGTTTGAGGATGAATAACTAAGTTAGTGTGGGGTGATGCTAACCCTAGAATTTGGATAACGCACGTAACAAGTTTAACTAATTCTAGCATGTTAGTAGTGCCTCAAGATCATGGATCCTAGCACATGCCAATTGAACCAACATATACGTGTGAGTGCCCAACGAATAGATATCAAGATGATCACTGATAGGATCCAACTCATAAGCATGTTCCAAAAAAATAGTTAGGATAACAATGAAAGTGAACATGTGTCATTATCAAACCTGACCAAGTCAATGATATTTATAAAATAAAATAGTGGGATTTATGGTCAACAACTTGACTCTAATAGGAAACTAACCTCTCATAGAGGTTTGATTTAAAGGCTAAATGGGTGGTAAAATCATTAATTATTGATTTGTGACATGTGAGCTTCTATATGACATGAAAGATTATTTCAAAGTGTATATAACAAAGGAACCTAAGGAGGAAAAGGAAAATAATAGGCAAGTAGAGAAACACTTCCTGAATACTAGAGAGAGATAATCAGATAAGTAGTATTATCAAGTGCATATGATCATCTTGTAAACCTGATTACAATGGACTATTAAGTAATGAATGAGATTGTTGTTGAAGTGTTGTTATTTATTTATATCCATGGAATGTTATATTATATTGGATTAATGCCTTCAAGTTTGATGATGCTTAGATAGAATAGTGTTGTGATTTTATTCATATGAATGCATACTTACTGACAAGTATGTTTTGGATAGACTAGATAAGACTCAAAGTAACCACATGTGTATAATGTGTGTACTTGATAGAGTGGATGGACCCATTGCCAACTAACCCCAACCTATACCTATTTCCCTTTTTGTCCTTGGGTGAACACACAAGGATACTTGTGTGATATACTAGTGTAGAAAGGTTAAGTGTTAGAATACTATAGGCAATGCACATGTAACCACTAGTCAACCACAACACAAGCCAAGATTGAGTATTATAGATGGTTTCTATCTTAATTTTCTTCCTCTTTTGGATTATTCAAATCTCACATTATTTTATTTCTTATTGTTTTGATCAACACACTCCTCTCTTTCTGTTGGAAATATTGTCATTGATGTCAAAGGTCTAGCATTATTGGTAATAAGGGCCCCATTGCATTTATTGTTATTTGTAATAAATATATCTTGGTTAATATGAGTTAATATTTATTTAATATTAACAAATATATTTTTGGTTGCATATGAGACAATGGAAGGGCCCATGGAGAAGTCGAAGAGCCATGGGGTAAATACAAAAGAAGGATGGGATGCATTTTCCCATGAAGAGTCATCTTGGGAAATACCAAGAGTCACCAAGTCAAGACAAAAGAGTAAGGGTGCAATTTCTCATGAAGGGACACTTTGAGGAATATGAAAAGTCACCAAAGATAAGGACAAAAGTGGGAAGGACATTTTTGGTCATGAAGGGTCACCACATGACTTTTCAAAGGCTTGGATATGAAGGGTCATCCAAGATTGGTGCCATTTTCCATGAGGATTGAAGGGTCACAAAGGGGGAAGGCCAAAGGTCATTTGGAAAGCTATAAATTAAGGCTTGAGAAGCCATTTGTAAATATGTGTGATAGAGGTTGATTTGATATTGTAATATCTAGCTTAGAAGAGCAATTGTGAGAGATGAATATGATTTGTATTTTTTATATCTAGCTTAGAAGTGAAAAAGTGAGAGAGATGAAAGAGATGTTTTATTGATCTATCATTTGTTGAGATAGCAAACATGAGAGATAGGTGTGTGGTATACACAAAGGGGTTAGTGCTCCTGTGGATTGGTGCTCACGAATTATTGTTGGGTTGGTGCTCAACAAAGGGGTTGGCGTTCCTATGGGTTGGTGCTCACGAATAGGAGCTGGGTTGGTGCTCGGCAAAGGGGTTTAAAGCTCCTGTGGGTTGGTGCTCATGAATTGTAGTTGAGGTTGGTACTCAGCAAAGGGGTATGGTGCTCCTCTGGGTTTGTTCTCACAAATATACTTGAGATTGTTCTCTGTGGTTTTCCCCACATTGAGTTTCCATGTTATATCTAGTGTCTCTCTCTATCTTGTGTGATGTTTATTGTTTGAGTTTTATTGCATATCTTGAATGTTTGATTAAGTGGAATTTGATAAAGAGAAATTTTTATAAGATATATAATATACCGATTCACCCACCCCTCTAAGTATATTCCATGGTTAACAATTGGTATCAGAGCAGGTTCCTTTTTGAAAAGTTTTACAGCTTGAAGGTAGATTCGGAAAGCATGATGGCTGGGTCACAGGAAGGATTTTCTAAAAATAAGGCACCTTTGTTTGATGGGATGAATTATGCTTTTTGGAGCATGAGAATGAAGGTTTATTTGATGGCCCTTGGATTCGACATATGGAAATCAGTGGTGGAGGAATATGAAGAGCCACAGACATCTACAATTACTCCAGCAGAAAAGAAGGCAAGTGAATGTAATGCTAAAGCTTTAAATGCTATTTTATGTGGTTTATGTGAATCTGAATTTGTTAAATTTATGCAATGTAAATCTGCTCATGAAACTTGGGTAAAACTTGAGAATATTTACAAAGGTGATGGAAAGATTCAGCAAGCTAAGTTGCAGACTTTTAGAAGGCAGTTTGAAAGTTTGAAGATGGAAGAAGAAGAAGAAGATATAGCAAGTTATCTTTTGTGAGTTGATCAAGTTATAAATCAGATTCAAGGTCCTGGAGAAACATTGGATAAGTCAATGGTGGTGCAAAAGGTTTTAAGATCTCTACCAATGAGATATGATGCAAAGGTTTTGGAAATTGAGGAGATGAAGAATTTAGCCAAGCTAAAGATGGATGAGCTTCATGGTATTCTCACGGCATATGAGATGCAGATAGAATAAGATAAACCTTCAAAGAGAGAAGCGGCTAAGATTCAAGAATCAAGTGATAGTTCCAATGATGATGAAGATGACAATGGAACACTTTTCATTCATAAGCCAAAGAGACGAATAGGTAAATATCAAGGAGAATTACCTTTTAAATGTTTTAATTGTGGAAATATTGGACATTTTTTAGTTAGATGCCCGGATAAAGTTAAAGATGATGAAGAAGAAAAGCCTACATACAAGAAGAATTTCAAAGGAAAATCTAAGAAAGGATTCGAGAAGAAGAGCCTATATTCTAAGGATCCTAGTTCAGGGGAAGATAGTGGAGTTAGTGATTCAAAAGAAGAAGAGATTCTATTCATGGCCATACATGAAGGTGATCAAGAAGAAGAAGAGGAGGAAGCTGAAGTGAATATGGAAGGAGAACTCATTTGTGCCTTAGAAGAGTTAGAAGCTGTTCAGAAGAAGAATCGAAGATTAAAGCTCCAGATCGATAAAAATTAACAAGAGTCAAAGGAAATGATTGAAGATCTACAAGCACACTTTGAAGAAGCCAAGAAGAATGAAGAAGATCTCACAACATAGTTGGAAATAACAAGAAAAGATTGTGAAAGGTATGTTATTGAAATTGCCACTTTAAAAGAAGATATTAAGAAAGCAGTCAATGATAAAGTAGTCAGTGATTCAAAATTTGAAGATAGCACTAACATGCTGAATAAGATATTGGAAAGTCAAAAAGCATATTCAGATAAGATAGGAATCAGTTTTGAAAAGAAAAAGAGCTATGTTGAAGCTCTTACACAAGAGGAAATAAAAAGGGGAGAAGTGAAGAATACAGAGGACATTTCAAATAGAGAATGCTGGAAGGAACAAAGCTACAAAAGGCAATTAGGATAGAGATATACAGATAGGTCTTATTTCTATGGCTATTATTTTTATTGTAATGGATATGGTTACAAGAAATTAGAATGTAGAAAAAGAGCTAACAATTTTAGAAATAAGGAGAAGGAAAGTCAAGTAGAGTCAAGCAAAAGCCACAACTCTTTTGCTCCTCTATCAAGCTTTGATGAAGAGACCATAGTGTGCTACAAGTGCAACAAATTTGGACACATAGCTCAATATTGCAAAAGTGTGTTCAAGTCAGTTTAGAAGGATCAAAGTTTCAAAGATCCATTCATCAAGAAGAAGGATCAGAGTGTCAAAGCTCCATTCATCAAGAAGAAGGTTCAGACATGTTCATGGTAGAAGAAACAACCTGAAGATTCTATGATGGTGTAGATAGCTCTGCATGTGAGAGGTAAAGATCAGCCATGGTTAATTGATAGTGGATGTTCAAGGCATATGATAGGTGATAAAATTAAGATCATTACTCTAAAGAAGATCAATGGTGGTACAGTGAGATTCGGAGATAAAACCACTGCTAGGATAGCAGGGAAAGGTACTTTGAGTTTGGATTATGGTAGAACTAAGACTAAGAATGTTTTGTATGTAAAAGGTCTTAAGCATAATCTATTAAGTGTTAGTCAAATATGTGATCAAGGATACACATTAAGGTTTCATGCTAAAGGTTGTGAGATTAGAAGAAAAGATTCAAATGAGTTGATTGCAGATGCTCAAAGGACAGGGAATAATGTGTATGCTTTGTTAGATATCTTCTCAAAGGCACAATCAAAGGATACATTCAAAGATCGGTGAGAGGAGTTGGGAGTAATTTCTATTACTTCTTGCCATTGATGTTCAGCATCAAGTGATGGGGAGCTAAGTGTTAGCTCCAGGTAGGCCCTTTGCCATTGATGTCAAAGGGGGAGAATAATAGGTATAGTTACAGGTGCAGAAAATAGGTACAAGGAATAGGTATAGGTTGCCACAGTAAGGGGGAGTTATTGTATGTTTTTAGATGATGGTATGTGCAGGTGACAGGATGTGGCAGTTTCAAGATTGAGGTTTCCATTAATGACAAAGGGGGAGATTGTTGGAAATATTATCATTCATGTCAAAGGTCTACCATTATTGGTGATAAAGTCCCCATTGCATTTACTGTTGTTTGTATTAAATATATCTTGGCTAATATGAGTTAATATTTATTTAATATTAACAAATATATTTTTGGTTGCATATGAGACAAAAAAAGGGCCCACAGAGAAGTTGAAGAGCCACAAGGTAAAGACAAAAGAAGGATGGGAAGCATTTTCCCATGAAGAGTCATCTTGGGGAATACCAAGAGTCACCAAGTGAAGACAAAAGAGTAAGGGCACAATTTCTCATGAAGGGACACTTTGAGGAATATGAAAAGTCGCCAAAGATAAGGACAAAAGTGGGAAGGACATTTTTGGTCATGAAGGGTCACCACATGACTTTTCAAAGGCTTGGATATTAAGGGTCATCCAAGATTGGTGCCATTTTCCATGAGGATTGAAGGGTCACAAAGGGGGAAGGCCAAAGGTTATTTGGAAAGCTATAAATATAGGCTTGAGAAACCATTTGTAAATATGTGTGAGAGAGGTTGATTTGATATTGTAATATCTAGCTTAGAAGAGCAATTGTGAGAGATGAATATGATTTGTATTTGTTATATCTAGCTTAAAAGAGCAAAAGTGAGAGAGAGGAAAGAGATGATGTATTGATCTATCATTTGTTGAGATAGAAACATTAAGAGATAGGTGTGTGGTATACATAAAGGGGTTGGTGCTCCTATGGGTTGGTGCTCATGAATTGTTGCTAGGTTGGTGCTCAACAAAGGGGTTGGTGTTCCTGTGGGTTGGTTCTCATGAATAGTAGCTAGGTTGGTGCTTGGCAAAGGGGTTTGAAGCTCCTGTGGGTTGGTTTTCACTAATTGTAGCTAAGGTTGGTACTCGACAAAGGGGTATGGTGATCCTATGGGTTTGTTCTCATGAATATACTTGAGATTGTTCTCCATGGTTTTTCCCACATTGGATTTCCACGTTATATCTGGTGTCTCTCTCTATCTTGTGTGATGTTTATTGTTTGAGTTTTATTACATATCTTGAATGTTTGATTAAGTGGAATTTGATAAAGGGAAAGTTTTATAAGATATATAATATACTGATTCACCCCCCCCTCTCAGTATATTCCATGCTTAACACTTTCAATAATTCCATCTCTGTTCACTCTCTACCCAATCGGTCTTCTAATTACAACCCTTGATATTGGATCGGGACTATAAACAATCATATTTGATAATGTGGCATTTCATTGAATCTAACTAGGATGGTTTTAGTCATACCAATATCTCCTTTTTTTGGAAACGTCCCTTTTCTTACAACACTTGCTCTCTATAGTAACAATATCCATGGCCAAACTCCACCTCAGCTATGAAGGTTATTTAATTTACAATGGTCTTGAAGATTAGTTCATTTATGTGTTCATGTTTATGGAGAGTAATATAACATGCCATACAAAAAAGTTGTTCAATTACTTTTCAATGTTTAATAATTGTTGAGACATATTGGAAGTTAGAGTTGCACCAGAGTATTTAGTTCCACTAAATGGTTTTTCAATTGCTTCTAACTTGAATTCTTTCTCGATGAGAAATGGATTACGTAGATTTTTAAAGTATGCAAATGGAAAAATGATAGAGGAGAAATGAGTAGGAAGTATATAATGAATGATGATATAGTGAGTATATAAATTTACATGTAGGAAATAAAACATCAAGATTGATTTTTTTATTGATGTAATTTACTAAACTAGTTGCTTGAAACGCCAAAATATTTGAGAGTAGTTCTTTTTTTGTATGAAACCTTTTAGGTATAACATATCTACATGTCATTATTGTTATTTAAAAATATATACTTTAGAATTTTTATACAATGCAATAATAATGTTGTTTCTTATATATTTTAGGTTTAATCTACTCTTACACTATTAGCCATCAGGTGGTCTCGTTGGTTTCATTTGAATAATTAGTATAGGTTTTAGGCCTTGCATGTTAGGGGTTGAACTTAGGTGAAGATCTTGAAAACTCCATATTATATAGAAGAAAATCAACTACACCAAGCCCACTATAACTTTTACAATTGAAGTACATAAAATTTAATCTCTATATTTTCTATGATAGAAATGAATTTCCTAAATAATCCCTTTGAATTGAATTTATGTTTCATTCTTAGTCTAAAATCTATGAATTCTAACAGGTTGATTTTCTATGTAACCTCATGTAAATTATTATTTTTTGTAATAATAATTTGACTATATCTTTCCAATAGTAAAATCCATGAATGTATAATTCTCACAAATTCTAAATCCAAGAGAAATATTAGAATTAAATATGATTAAATGTCTTAACACTTGACTTAAACTTTCCATAAATACCTTTTTAAGTCTTATACATTTTTGAACTTAGCACTAATCAAATTTCTTAAATGTGTGTACATAATTTTTTTTGTTTTTTTCCAACTATGATGTGAAATGGTTTGACAAATGAAATACAATTATTAAAAATAAGGGACCATTGAAAATGAACCGACATTTACAAAAAATAATATTAATGCATTGAAAGTGAATTCTACCACTTAAACATTTGCACATGGTTTCTCAACTTTTTTATTAAATAATCTAACAGATAGTGGATGAACAACAACCAAACTTTTATAAACTAAATTTCAATTCAAAACAATTGGTGAATGAAAATTAAGATGATGATAGTTTTTACCACCTAAGACTCGCGGCCATCTAAAACACTTTTAGTTGTTACGTGCCAACCAAGCCAAACTTTTAGAAACTGGATGTCCAATTTTTTTCTATTATTTAACAAGAAAACATAATTTAGATTATAATAGCTACTTACAGTCAATAATAATTTGGATTATCCACCATCTCCTACCATGGCTCTTCACGTGGAATCCTCACATGATATAGTTGACACACACTAGCTAAACAACAGCCAGATAGACTTTTAGAAATAGTTACAACCAAAATGGTTACAACAAAAACCAATTTAATAAAGATTTTAAATCTACAAAAACTCCTAAAGTGAATCCCTATGTTAAAGAAGTAGGTTTTTAAAATCCAATAGTCTATCTCCATTACATTGAGGGCATTTTCTAAAAGGATCTCAAAAAAATCAATAAGGAAGAATATCGGGTCCATTTTCATACCTCACAAAAAAATTAGAAAAATGATCAAGTCTTCCAAGGATGTCTTAGATACTACTCTTAGAAGTGGTGTATAAAAAATTAATTATTCTTGTGGGATGGCATACATTGGTGAGATGGGGCATTCCATTAATACTAGGATGGCATATATAATGGTAGATGTTGATCTATGATGTTCTTTGGAGGTTCTTATTCCTTTTTAAAAGAGATACTTTCCTCCACCCATCATAAAATATTAATAATAGAAGAAATATAAGGTAGTTCTTAATCATTGGGTTATATTATGTTGTGTAATGCATCATAAAAAACATCTTTATACATTAGTGTTGTTTGTATCAATTATAGCATTAAAATCTTAGCATGATTATTTTTTAGTTGATCCATTATATAATAACCTTTTGATTGATCAACATCTAGTGTGGGAGGTGGAGGGTTTAAGGAGAAACATATTTACCACCTTATTTTTGTTACAATGGGTGATGTCTCCATCGTTGTCAAGTATTCATAGTAAAATATAGTATGAGTTATGGACAAGTATTTAGAGCAGGAGGTTTTGGACAAGTAATTGGAGCAAGAGAAACAAAATGAGTTATGCACACCCTTTGGCATTGATTCATGATAGGTAAGGTCTCAAATTGGATATTGAAAAAATAATAATTGAGGAAGGCTTGAGATTGTACATTATTCATTTTAGCCATTTTGTGATCTTTGAATATGATCAATACCAATATTTAACAAATCCAAATAATTCCCTAGAAGGTAAGACAAAAATTGATACTAAACCTCAAAATATGGAAGAAAAATGAATTCATTATTAGCATGATTTGAATTTTAAGCTTTAAAATTATAAAACAAGGGCAAATGGTGTCAAGAGTCAAGGTGTGCTTTCTTTTTAGGATTTTAGATATATTGATCCTAGACATAAATAATCAACACAACAATTAAAATAAACTAACTATTGAGGATTCCAACATCCCTATAGCTATAATATCTCATCTCTAGGGTAAATTTTGAGTAACTTTTAGAGGCTAACCACTTGCTAGTGCATTACAAAAATAAATAGTCAAAGGCTTCTTATGGCTAAAAATAAAATCCTAGGAGTTTCTTATTTTTTGTGAGGTACGCAAAAACTAAAATCTATGAATAGTGATATCTAATGTCTTGATAATTGGTGTAGAACCCATCACACCATAACTTAGGTAAAAGTGATGACCAATTTTCCTATAACAATAGCTCATATGAGTTGTAATACTTCAAAATAAAGGTTATAGGGAAATCAATGAAAATAGTGAAAATGAAAATCAAATCATAAACATAAGTGCTCAAAAATAATAGTTGAGGTTCACCAATATGATTTACCTTTTGTTTTATAAAACAAAATAAATTATATTTGTAATTATAGGTGAAAAATTAAATAATATCATAAATATAAATATGTATAATAATTTACAATTATGATTTTATCAAATGTTAAATATGGAAAATTGATAAATTAGGAAAGTTGATGCAAGAGCATCCAAGGGTTCGTGCAATATTGCATCAACTAAAAATAGGGTACAGTGTTTTTATTTTAGTTTTTAGGTTGTCTTGTTGTTGGTGTGATATTTTTAACATCTTTAATTGATGTTAAACTATTCCATTTCTATGGGAAAAGTGTAGATATATTTTGTTTGTCATATAAATATGCATGGTCTGTTTAGTCACAAACACTTATAAAAAATGGTTATTCAATTGAAGTAATAATTAGATTATAAAATTTTGTGATATCATATTAACTAATACTTTCAACCTCTACACCAAATTTTAGTTCTTTTAGAGTCACTGCTAAAGTGTACCATCTATTCTTATTAGAATGTGTCATCTACCTAGTTTATGGATGGTTTTTGACAATATAGTTGAGATTCAATAAGAATTCGGTTACCAAATTTGTAATACTGACATAGACTATAGTATAAATAATATTTACAAATTTCATCTCAATTGGATAATTAATGATAAACTTATGATACTTTTTGTAATTGTCATTCGACTAGAAAATTCATTTATTTAGTCTAAAAATAGTTCATTACCTTGCACTAGAGCTATAGTATGAGTTGAAATGCCAAATTTTTATAGAAATTGAAGGTATTCCAAGAAGGACTAGATATGATGGAGATGACTACATAAATAGGATATATTACAGCTATGAGTGAAGATGATGAAGAAGAGATAATAGTGGGTTTGATGTCCCTATAAATGAGATTGGATGCTTTATAAAGAGGCCAAGAAAGCAGTAAAAAATATTCCATAATAAGGAAAATACCAGCAGAGGTCATGGTGAAGGAAAGAGGTAAGTCTACTTGTGATGTTATTTTTTCATGATAAAGAGAGCCCTATAAGCTCTTCAAATATATAATGGAGATATAAGTTTATTTTTATTATGATAATAATGAATACCCCATGAGGGTAAATACCACATGTAAGAGATTATTTAGAAGTGTAGCTTTGTATTGGAAAGATCTCTATGAGAGGAGACAAGGAAAGGGTAAAACTAAGGTGAGCAGATGGAAACATATGGTTTTTGATTTGTTGGATCATTTTTTGCACCAAAAATTACAAGAGTGGATAAATAAGACTCATGTGGTGAGACTTAAAAGAGATGAGAAGAATAAGATTGACAAGAAAGGCAATAAGAGAGGGAAGTTGCCTTGTCAGTGACTCAAGTCTACTTTGAGAAGTATTAAGGAGAAATATGTGTATACAGATAATAAGGTCATCTTGGAAGACAAACAAGAAGGTGAGGTTTCCATTTGAGAATCCCAAGTCTATTTTGGAAAACAACAAGGTGAAATAGATTTGTGAGTAGCCCATAGGTGAAGGAATACTCATGCAAGATGTTACGAAGGTGATAGTAGCTAAAGTGGAAGAAGGAGACTCATGAAAAATTAGAATCATCTTTGGTGAATGAAGGAAATGTATTTTTATTTTATATTTTGGAGGATAGAAGGTTTGATGACAACCAAGGAAAGATATAGGTTTATGTAAATGAAATAATAGAGCTGAATGAAGAAAGCATACATGGGAAGTTGTAGGTCTCTATAAAAGAAACAATAGAGGTGGATGAAGTGAAATTCAATGCACATGAGGAGAGTATGGTTGCAAACCATCCATTTTGAGGAGATAAAAATAAAAATAAGAATGAGGAGAGGATAACTATGATGTTTGTTGAAAATGGACCTTTAGGAGTCCATCATGAGAGATAAATATGTGAGAAAATGTGATCAAGAGAGAATACATAAACAACATGTTATTGTAGTGTGAAGAAGAGATAAAATAACTCATTGTGAGAACTCTTGATTCCCTTAATATGTTTGTTCAATGTGTAGGTACAAAAAAGGATATGGAGATTGAGATGGTGGAGATGTTTCTAATAAGAAGACTAAAATATGAAAGTGGTGTTGCATCTATGGAAGCAACCCACATAGATGTTGGAGGAGAGACTCTTATGAGTCAAGGAATATATTATCCTCATGTGGAAAAGAAGAGTGAAAGATCATTTGCACATGAAATGGAGGAGATGAAAAAAGGAGATAAAAATTAGTTTAGTGCTGATATAAAGAGTTTGAGAAGTGAAGAGGATTTGTCACAAGAACAATGACACAATGAAAGAACATTTGGGATGCCCATGCTTTATGAGAATTAAACTGATAGTTTGAATATGAAGGAATCACTGATGGGGACTATTAATTCTCATATTTATAAATTAATTTCTTGTTGTAGCCAGTGTGTAAGAGTAGAAATGGAGAGAAAGTAGGCATTAAAAGAGGCCTTGAATGTTAAAAGTTGAAGTTATAAGTGAACAATTATGCACTCAAGAATTCAAGTGAGGAGGAGAAGCTGATTTTCATATCAAGATAAGCATGTGGAGAATAAGATGATGTTGTAGTAGAGGTTAATGAGTTGATTAACATGACATTGAGAATAACGAGGGATGATAAAGTGAAGACTATCGTTGAGGTGGTACTATAGGATGTGTTATCATTTAGATTCCCACATGTATGTAGAGTCTATTGTAATGATATCAGTGATGAGAGAAGAGCTAGAAAAAATGAATATTGATGAACAAAGGAATTCAACAGTAAGTTTCAAAATGTGGAAATAAAGACAAGAAGTATTTAGGAGGAGATGGTTGGTTCGTAGTGGGTTTAATCCCACAAAGGAGAGTGAGATGTAATAACAAATATCTTGGTGGATGTGAACAGTTGAAAGTGGGATTCAACCCAAAATAATATGGAGAGTATAAAATATGAACCTTTGGAAAAGGATTATGGACTATGATGGGTCTAACCCCATAAAATGAGTCAGGATAGATAAGAAAAAGAAGGAAAGAAAGAGTGGAAAAGAGAAAAAAAAGAGAAAAGGTAAGAAGAAGAGAATTGAACTGAAACCAACAAGGAGTTAGAAATGGAAGAACAAGCATGAAAATCAACATAAGTACTTGGTGTGGTGGAAGGGAACACCATGGCCATTTTACTTCATGGTCAAAATAGTGGTTTTTTCCACTTATTTCATCTTTGTAAATATAATCTCACATTTTATAAACATTAGGTGTCTAATGCAAGAGCATCGAAGGGTTCATGAAATCTTGCATCAACATAAAATATAGTGAAATGTGTTTCTTTTAGTTTTTGGGTTGTGGTGTTTTTGATGTGAGCTTGTCAACCTCTTTTGTTTATGTTTCTAAAGTATTCCTTTTCCATGATAAAAGTACAAAGATATTTCATGTATTTTGTCAATCTACATAGATTGTTTAGTCACAGACAATTGTCAAAATGGTTCTTAAAATATAGTAAGAATTAGATTATAAAATTTGGTGAGTCATAGGAACCGAAACATGCAACCTCTACACGAAAATTCATCTCATTTAGAATCTTTGTGAAAGTATACCATTCACTTTTATTAGACTATGTCATCTGCCTACTCAACAGATGGTTCTTGACCTTGTAGTAGAGCTTCAATAATAATTAGGTTGCAATATTTGTAAAGGTGATATAAATTGTAGTCTGAATAGTTGTTTTAATTTTATCTTAATTGGATAATTAGCGATAAGATTATGATAGTTTTTGTAACTATCATTTAGCCAAAAAATAAATCTATCTAATATGCAAATGGTTAGGGCAAGGAAGCTCACAAATGGATTGAAAAGCCTAAGAAAGTGGGTATCTAGATGCATGGAAAAAGGAACACAAGGTAAAGAAGCACATTAGATAGGAAGTGACGTGCCCTAGAATGTAGGACATGGAAGGAAAATATCACCACAAAATTAAATTAACATAAGATAACATCATCAATTTTAGACAAGTGCAAACAATAAAATTGCATGAAGAAAGTGATGTAACCAGGAAGGAGAAAATGAAAGATAGCATGGATGATGGCCCTAAGACTAAGGAAGAGGCGACCAAAATCCAAAGCAATCAGATCAAAGTAGAAATTAAGGCACTAGAAGGAAAGAAACGAGTCATTTTTTTAGGATAAGCAACCAAGTTAGTGTGAAGTAGATTTGACATAAGTGGGTTCTCTAGCTGTACTGAGGATGTCGAAGTCACCAACCTACAATTTCATCCTTCGAAGTCACGAACTTTAATAAGTTTTATAACTTAATTGTTAATAATTTATATTGTTATTTTTATCGTATTTCTTTTTTAATTATAAGTTTTTATTTATAATATTTTATTTTAAAAATCAGGGGTTTACTTCATCTTGACATCTTCTAGATTTATATAAGACCTAAGTTTATAATTTATTTATCATTTTATTTCATTCCCGATGATAGATCAGTGAATGTAATTCAAAATATCAATCCAAAAACTCTCACACATCTATATCTAGAAGTATTCTTACTACAATCTACATGCACTGTGGAAATATTATTAACTTGTTTTGGCTTTAATTAATTATTTTAGTTATTCAAAATAACTAATTAAGACTTTAAAAAGGAAAAAATCTTAAATTTGATTGTAAATAAAATCTAATATTTAAATATATGATTTAAGTAGATTTCAATTTAAATTTTGTATTTGATTGTAACAACATAAAATTTTAAATATAAATTGTCTAATTAAAGGTGTATATTATCAAGATATTATTTAAATTTACAATATTTATTTACATAAATAATAGCAAATAAAACATAAAAAATATATTTAATCCTATGTTTATAGTTGTTTATAAATTAATATTCTAACATTTTCAATAATAAATTTTATTTTATTTTATTATTTTTAAACATTAAAAACATTATATAATAATATTATATTTGTGATGCATTTCATTATTATTAATTAAAATTTCTATTTTTAATTTGAATAAAATAATTTTATAAATTTTATAAAATAAAATGAAAAATTATATAATATTTATAATATGGACATTCACACCACCTACTAAACTTGTATAAATTTCAAAATTTTAATTATATTTATATAATTCTAAACCTCCACCATTTATTTTTAACATAAAAAAATCTACACTATTGATTAAATTTTGCACATACCATACACATTAGTATGTAAATTTATATATTTAATTTGATATGTATATTTATTTAATTAATTTAACTATTTTTCTTAAAATTCACAACATGCTATACTTCCGTTATCGTGACTTTTGATTTTTTTTTTAAATTTATTATATTATAATATTCTCTTAAATTACACTTTGAGATATACCTTTGTTTTCAAACTTTTAAATCTACATTTCCACATTTATTTATATGTAGAATTTTCAAATATCTACAATAATTTCCTTATTTTTATAATTGTTTAATTAAAAATGATTATTATTAATATCCACATATATGTTTGTATAGGATAATTATGTTTAATTTAATTTTTAGTCATATTAATGTGAAGTCTTATTGGTATTATAAGGTGAAAGTATATGGTAATGAATCAAATATTTTATAAAAATAATTTTATGATGTAAGCTATGAAATATATATGATGCTCTCAACCCTATATATATATATATATATATATATATATTTACGTGTACTAATTTTAATGCATTTATCTTAGATTTGTCAAATTACAGTTTCATTTATTAAAAAGTTTCACATTAATTAATGACTATATCATTGTTTTTCATGTTTTTTGTTGAACTGTGATAGATGGCCTCAATCTACTTACATCAATCAGGTTATAATATAAAAATAAAGGCTCCAAAATCTATTATATCTCTAAAATATTATAATTTTTTATTTACCTTCTTAAAACACAAATATAATCTACTATATAACAATGAAATAGATATCAAATTTAAGACTAGTTATTTTTCTAAACACATTCACAAAAGTTACACTCTACCACCACTCTCAAATGTCATATTATGTTTACATTTCTTAATATAAAAATAATGTTAATTAAGTGAATGTTGTCTTCATAAAAATTGTAATTACCTAAGAAATATAACAAATAAAATAGTTTCAATAGATATTTTGGCTCAAGCCATCAAAGATTAACTAAACAAATAATATAAAGTGGAAGCATCTTAAGATTCATAGACTAAGTTTTTGGCTTCCCCATACTAAAAATATAACCTAATCACTGTAAACATAATGATCCATAAATAAAAATTAGATGCTCATTTTTTAGATTCTAATATATATTTATTAAGTAGTTTTGTTGTAGCTATATACACATCATGATTCTTAAATATCTTAATTATTTCCTCTTCAAATCAAGGGGGAGAAACACCATACAAAACTAAAAAAAAATCAACCTTTTAATCAAATTTGGTATACTATCCTTAGTTTGTTTTACCTTTCATAAGTACATTAATGTTATTTTTATTCTTGAGCATGAGAAATTTTATTCATGTATCTTATATGATTAAGGTAAGGGGAGCTAAGGTAGAAAATAATTTTTCTAATACCTCAGCATTACGATTATTATTTTGAAGGAAATTTTGCTAACCAAATTCTATTCCATTGTAACAACTTGTATTGTCATAATCACAACATTTATTTAATCTTCAATTTCTCAATTTCATAATCATTTTATATATTCTATTTATACTAAGTCACTCATAAAAATCATTAACCACTAAATAGATCTCAAACATGTTTTTTTTTTGTGCTAATATGTTTACAAATATTTCGAGTTCATAAATATTTTGTTAATGAAAAATTATATTTCCCTTAACACTTTCAATGTATAGATTTTACATTATAAAAATTGATAATTTTTAATGTACCAATAGGTTCCTATTCAAACTCATAGTATACGAATTCCATGCTATCCACTATAATCTTGATGGTCTACATTTTAAGTCTAATATAACTAATATTTTAATATGGTATTATTTTTTAATTACCAAGCACAAAAATAATGAGTTAATAATATGGACAAATACTCTATTCAAATTTGATTTCTTTATTCTTTATTATTTTTTAATCATTTTCTTTAATCAAATTTTAAATTATATTTTATTATAATTTTTAAAAGCAATAAAAAATCATTTTAAAATATTGTATTTTATTTAGATAAAATTTATTAGAACTATTAGTTATCAAATAAACCAACTTTTAATTTTTATTTAATTGTAAAATATAGTCATCTAATTAAAAATATATGTTATTCAAGAATTATATATATTTAAAATAATTATTTATATAAACAATGAAAAGTTTCATTAATAAAAGAAATTATTTTAAATTTAACATATATACATGTCCATCAACTAATATTTTATATTTTTACAATGTAATAAACCACACTTTTAAATATGTTATTAATTATAAAAATCTCATACAATATTACTATACCTTTGATACATTTCACATCCCCACTTTTGATAGAACATTTTTTAAAAATAAATAAATTTTAAATAAAATAGAATATAATTATAAAAACTTTGTAATTTAAACTTTGTAATAATAATAGGATTGGTTATAATTGTGATATATTTTGTATGGTACTTTATTTTTTATATACACTTTCACCTTTACTTTCCCACCACTCATTTTTATGTATAAATTTCATATTATTCACGACACTTTCCATCTTATTATGAATTTAATTTGATTGTTTTAAATAAACTTACAGAATTTGTTATTATTTTAATGGATTTGAATGATTAAGTAAATATTTAAAATATAAAAAAATTAGACCATCATTGATAATTAATTTAATTTATTATTATTATATTAATATGAAATCTTGTTAGTATTATAGGTTGAAAGCATGATAATGTATTTTAGGAAGAATATTTGATGTTGTAAATTATGTAAACTAGACAACAAATTATTTGAGATAATTTGAAAAACTTTTACTATCATAATTATAAAATTTGTTACAAATAGTTTTCAAACATTTTTTTCTAATAATTTTAGTAGTGATTTAAGTTGTGAACCATTTTTTTTAAAAATGTGACATTATGTTTCACACCACATTTTCAATGTATATATTCTACATTGTAAAAGTCAGCATCTCTAATTAGATATTTTATGCTTTCACAATTCATAAAAAATAGATTTACAATTTTTTTCACTAAACATTTTAGATCACCAACCATGATCCATCATAACTTTCTTTCTCCTAACAAAATATCATGGTTGGTAATCCAAAATTTAAGTAAAAATAAACATAGTATTTCTAAGAGTTGTACATATAACATGCATAATGTATATATAAACTCCTATTCACACTCTTCTTTTACTATAAGAATTCCAATGCTATCTGCTACACTTATAACAATGATATACATTTTATATTCTATTTTGACTAATATTATAATAAATTAATATTGTTTTAATTACCAATTGAATATATATTTTATTGATTAATACAGACAAACCTTTGATCACTAGAATAAGTGTCAGTAGATAATAAAGTTTTAAAAATATTATGTGTATATAGACACCATATGAAACCTAAAATAAAATAAACTTAGCAACGATATTTGGTATTTTATCCTTATTTTGGTTTATATTGCATAGGCAAACTCATGTC
Source organism: Torreya grandis (assembly GCA_037957365.1). Lineage (NCBI taxonomy): Eukaryota > Viridiplantae > Streptophyta > Pinopsida > Cupressales > Taxaceae > Torreya > Torreya grandis. Next base: position 484,952 of record JARHVA010002727.1, on the reverse strand, counting down.
ATTTTGGGCCTTTAGAAAGAGTGATTTTTCTTTTAACATTTATGATTAAGGTAGAGGAAGCTAAGATAGAAGATAATTCTTTCATGACCTCAAAATTAACATGATTCCTTAAAAAGTATTGCTAACCAATTTTTAGGTCATTTAAATAACTTGCATTATAATAATTATAAAATTTATAGCCCTTTTACCTTCTCAATCTCAAAATCATTTTGATAGACTCTATTTAGACTAAGTCACTCTCTAGAATACTTAGCCACTACATAATTTTCAAACATTCTTTTGCTAGTAATTTGAAAAATATTTTAAGTTGCATACACCTTTTTAATGTAATATTATGTTATGAACCATATTATATTTTAGATTTTAAAAAATAGACATGTTTAATGTACATATAAGTTCCTATTAAAAGTTTTCTTCAGTGTAGGAATCACCACCCTATCCACTCATGATAGTATTAAACATTTTCTATTCAAATCTGACTAATAATCTAGTTAGGTACACTAATTATAAATACTAGGCACAAAAATGTTTTAATGAATAATATGAACACACCCTCTAATCACCACATTCTCTCTCTATTCATTCCTATCCTTCAACCTTTTCCTTCATATTCAACTTGATATTATATATATATATATATATATATATATATATATATATATAACTATAATATACACCACACAAAATAGCGGTTGGATTTATAGGTCGAGGTTAAAAATTTGAGATCCCACATATATTAGTTCATTCATTTCCTCATTTTGCTAGAAAACAAGCTATTAACCTTTTAATTTGGGAAGAATTTAACAATATAATTTGATGAACTAAAATAGAACAACCAAGTCTAGCATTCTGCTAGTGCTTCAAGATCATGGATCTCGACACTCACTGGTTGAAATAACATACACACACATGCCCAATAGAAATCTAGAAATATAAACACTGACATGATTCATCTCATAGACATGCACTGGCAAAGTAGTTAGGAGAATGACTTAAGTGACCACATGTCATTGTCACCCCTGACCAAGTCAATAATATTTGTAGAAGTAAATAATGGGAGTTATGGATAATGGATTTAATATTACAATAGGTTGAGAAGAGATAGAGAATGATAAGGTAGATGACCTTGAGAAGAGATTTGAATTAATGATCAAATGGGTGGTAAAAGTATTAACTACTAATTGGTGGCATATGAGTTGCTAGCTGACACACAAGGTTTTTCAAAATCCTATGTAAGGGAGGCACTTGAGGAGGACAAGGAAAATAATTAGTAAGTAGAGAAACATTTCCATAATAATATAAATATTTAGTTATATAATTAGTATTATAAAGTGCTTAATAACAGCTTGTAAACCTTGTTACAATGGATTATTAAGAAATGAATGAGATTATTATTGAAGTGTTGATATTTAGTTTTGGCCATGGAATATTGTATCATGTTGTAATAATTCCTTCATGTTTGATGATGTTTAGATATATTAGTGTTGTTATTTTATTTATATGAGTGCATATTTTCTATCAGGCATGATTAGGATAGCCTAGAGAAGACTCCAAGTTACCTGAAGCACATGAGGTGGGCACTCGATAGAGTGGATGGACCCATTTAAAACTAACCCTAACCCACCCTAGTTTACCTCTTTATGCCTTAGGTGAGAATGTATGGAGACTTGCATGATATTCCAATGTATAACGTGTAAGTGTTAAAATCTTATAGACAACATGTAGGTAACAACTAGACAATCATAACATTTTGGTTCCATTATTAGGACTTGGTCAATTTTTATTATTGTGGTGAAAAAAGGAAGATGAGTACCAATTTATTAATGAAATTTGAGGATTATATTTTAATCATTTTTCATTACAATTAAATAATATGATAGGCATTGGAGTAGAGAAAGTGTTAATTTAGCTAACTAGGCTCCTGTGAGTATGAGGGGTGTGGGAAGGTAGAAGGTGAAAGGGTCATGGATTATGAAATATAGATGGGGAAAAATATTTTATCATGGAGGAACCATATGATCATGGGCTCAAGAGGAAAAATAATATTGATATTTGATAGGAAGGGATGGTGGAAAAGGACCCTGGGCCGAGGGGGAGTCCAAATCTAGAAGTGCCAAGAGGACCTGTGTAATATGAGGATGACAAGATGAAGACTCTCACATTAAGGATATAAAATTGTTTAACATAAAAATTTACACCAATAAATTATATTAAAAATTAGAAGTATAAGTTGAATCACTTGAAGAAGACATTCGATAAGAGACTACCATAGAAATGCCCATTTTAATTTCTACCTAAAGGGCATGATCATGCATTTTGATTTTGATGCAATAAGGATTATAGCTTTTTTATTATGAATTTTGTGTTTTTTAGGTTAGTATATGTTATCCTATATATTTGATGTAATATTTATGTGTCATGCTTTGTAATAATGCATACATCCTCATATTTCTAGTCAAGCGAGTTGAGCAAGGGACTTTTTGTGGAATCCCTATGTGAGATGTTAAAGTTTATAGGTGAGTATTTTTATTCCAATTTTGTGGTAATATCTCTTAGTTAATGATAATTGGCTAGAATCAGTACCTAAATAATGTATATTTTACCCTAGTTACCATTACAACAAATAAGATAGAGTTCTATGCTAGAAGATAAAGAACAAAGCCTAGAAAGGAACTTGTTGTGGTGAAGGATTAGGCACATGATTTAGTGTGGGGTGGAAAGGTACAATGTGTTGGAAATTAAAATTATATGTATGGAAAAGAATGATATGGGATGTGAATAATGACAAGGAAATGTGTGGGGTTGGGATCATATTAATAATAAGGACCTATGGGTCAAGGAGGAACACCAAAAAAAATGAGGTGTAGTTCCTAAGAATGTATAAGATAACTACAGGGATAAGAAGTTTACAAGAGGAAGGAAAGCACAACACCCAAGAATATAGAAGGGAATAAGTGTGTAAGGTGATTATCCCACCAAAACAAATTGGTAACTATGTAAAATGATATCACTCCTAGGGAGGAGTAAGAGAATAAGCACACCATTTCCGAGAGTCTTTTTGAAGAGTAGCATAATAAACACACAAATATAAAAAGTACATAGGTAAAGGAAAAATAATGGTGCTTATGACTATATTTAAAGGTACATAAAAACCATTGACCAAAAATATACATAGCAAAATTGTAGGGAAATGAAGCACATGAGTAGAGTGTAATTCCCATGAACACAAAATTGATAGAAGGATACAAATAATTGTATGGAAAGTGAACATGTAAGTGTATTCTAGATTCCAAGAACACAAGTATCCAGATACATGGAAAAATTACCATAAGGTAAGGATGCACATTAGACAAGAAGTGTAGTGCCCTGTAATGTAGGACATGGAAAGTGAAGGTCACACCAAAATTAAAGTTGTGAAAGATAATATCATCAATTTAAGTGAAGTGAAAAAAATAAAACCATGAAAATAAGGATAATCACTCAGGAAGGATAAAATGGAATCTTGCATTTAGGATGACATTGAGACTAAAGAAGAGGTGGCCAACATCTAGAGTCACTTAGATAGAAGTAGAGAGCAAGGTGATAGAAGGGAAGAATTAAGAGGTTGTTCAAGGATGGACAACCAATTTATTATGAGGTGATGTTAACCCTAGAATTTGTCTAGTGAAATAATTATAACCAAATGAACCAACATATGTGTGTGGGAACTCAACATACAACTAGTAAGATGATCATCAATAGGATCTAACTCATAAGTGCACACTGACAAAGCAATCATGAGACTGATGAAAGTGACCACATGTCATTATAAAAATTGACCAAGTCGATGATATTTTAAGAATAAAATGGTGGGATTTATGGTTTATGACTTGAATTTGATAGGTTTCAAACTGTGAGAAGAGGTTTAAATTAAAGGCCAAATGGCTGATATAAGCATTAACTATTCATTGGTGACATATGAGATTCTAAATGACATGCAAGGTTGTTTGGAAGCCTATATAAGTAATGCACTTGAGGAGGAGAAGGAAAAGAAGTGTTAAATAGATAAATTCCACTCAAATACTATAAAAAGAGAGTTAGATAAGTAGTATTATTAAGTTCATATGAGCACCTTATAAACATTGTTATAATGGACCATTAAATAATGAATTAGACTATTTTTTAAGCATTTCTATTTAGTTATAGTATGAGTGGATACTTTTTGGTAGGAATGGTTAAGATAGCCTAGATAAAACTATTTGTAATCTCATGTGAATGTGGTGTGCATCCAATATATCTAATGGACCCATTGCTAACTGACCCTAACCTACCCTAATTTCCCTCTTTGTGCCATAGGTGAGTATGTAAATATACTTATGTCATGTGCTGATATAAAATGGTTAAGTTTTAGAATACTATAGATAACTTGTAGGTTAATATTTTAAATTATTTATAACTTCCAAAGTCAATTTTTATGTTAGATAAGTAGGTTTTATAAATTTGATAGTCAATCTCCCTTACATTAAGGGCATTGCCAACAATGTTTCAAAAAATTTAAGAAGGATTAATATCTGGTCTATTCTCATAACTCACAAAATATTATAAAAATGGTAAAAGTCTTACAAGGATTTATAGATCCTAATATTAAAAGTGGTGTATACAAAATTAATTATTTTTTATGAGATGGCATACATTGGTGACATGAGAGGTTCCATTAACACTAGGATTATGGAACATGCAACTGATATTTTTTGGAAGGTGCAATTAATATTTTTTATGACTACTATTTTGAGGAGAGTGATCATATCATTCATTTGTTCTCAAAATTCAATCCATGATAGATTTTTTAGAAGTATTATGAAAGAAACCCACTAGTAGCCAATGTTTTTTAGCATGTTTAAATGTTTATTCAATTTTTCATCACAATATTTATTAACCTCCTCGATTGTTAATCCAATGAGTTATTAATGATAAAGGATATTGAAATTTTCCTTAATGTATTATGTCATGAATAGGAGAATAATTTCATCAACAAAGTTGAGGAGTTGTCAATTCTCTATATTGTTACGATTTTCACAATCTCACTAAATTTCAACACTGCACAAAAACTAGGAATTTTTTTTATTGAATTAAGTAGGCCACTATTATATATGCGATATTCCAATGATAATTTACTCTTTAAATTAAATCTCTCACATAACTCTTCCATATTTATATATGTTTTAGATTTGTGTCAGTGATGTTTTCATAATTTGAATCCAAGTTATTGGGGGGAGTGAATTCTTGAAAATATTTATTTCAAGGGATGAAACAAATATAAAATTAGACCTATAAAAAATACATATTTTATCCCATTCACACCACTTTGGATTGAATTTTAAGCAAATTAGGGTGATCATTCACAAACGTGTCTAAATTTTTCCCCATTTTCCCTTATCATAAGTGGATATAGTTTTGTTATGTCATTTTGGCCTATAAGGAACATAATCAAAAGTAATTTTAGTATAAAGGGGTGGTTGGGTGTGAAAAAATAAATAATGAAGCCTAATTTTCCCTAATTACTCCACATTGGCCTAGATTCATAGTGGATTTGGGTGATCGTACACAAATGTATCCAAAATTACTTGCATTTTGCCCATGCCACATAGATATGGTGTTGTTATGTTACTTTTAGATTATATGGAACCTAATTTTAATTAAAATAAACATAAATGAATGGTTAGAAGTTATTTTATTACCAACGTGTCCTACATTATCCCAATCACATGAATTTGGCCTCAAATAGAAATGAATTGAGTTGATCATGCATGAATGTGTCCTAAATTGTCTGTATTTTCCCTATATGGTGTCGTTGTGTTTATTTTTACCCATAAACCCTTAATTTTTAAGTAAAATGACATAAATACATGGTTTTATGTGTGTGGGTCATCAATTCCACCTATGTCTCCCCAATCACATGACTTATACTTGAATTCAAAGTGAATTAGGGTGATCACGCATACATGTCCCAAAAAATGTTCACATTCGCATGGTTATAAGTGGATATGGTGTTGTTGTGTCACTTTTGGCATATAATGCATCTAATCACATGTAAAATCAAAATAAATTAGAGGTTGGATGTGCAAGGGTCAAAATATGACTTACATTATCACAATCATAACTTTTTTACTGAATTAGAGAGAAATAAGGTGATCATAAATAAATGTTCCTAAAATTGTTTGCATTTACCTTGGTCACAATTGGATATAGTGTTTTATGTCTCTCTTGGCATATAAGGTACCTAATAAAAAGTAAAATTGGCATAATGGGGTGTTTGGGTATGTATGGGTCACTAACGTGACATATATTTCCCCATGCACACCACTTTGGCTTGAATTCAAATTTGTTTAGGGTGACTACACATAATTATGCCCCAAATTATCCCCATTACTCTGGACACAAATGATTATGGTGTCATTGTGTCACTTTTAGCCTATAAGGGACCTAATTATAAGTAAAATCAACATAAATGAGTGGTTAGATAGACATTGGTTTGTAAACTTTAATTTTGACAAATTGAGAGAACCTAGAAATGCCAACAATCAACTAAAAGGCCCCAAAAAATAAAATATGACTATATGTTTACCTAAAATGAATATTAATTGTAAAATTTTTCCTTTAAATCCCTAGGTTCAATACTCTAATCCTAAAAATGACTAAGTACTAACCAAATTAGATTTTAAAAAACTATTTTCCACCTCATAAGTCATGCAACTGCGAGACCAATTCTATAAGATGCATAGTGACCCTAGTTTCTTATATATACTAAAATAAATTTAAAGTGTCCATAATGATTCATGGAATATTACATAATTATTTAAAGTATCCATAGAGTATCATAGCGGTGTTCAAATATGTTTCAACGCTAAATTATTGTGGAAATATATTGAAAGTTAGGTGTTACACTAAACTATCTAGTTCTACTAAATGGTTTCTCAATTGATTATAACTTGAATTCTATGGAGGGTTATTTAATTTAAAGTTATCTTCTATGATTCAAAGGAATATTCCATAATGATTCTTTTGAATTAAATTTATGTTTCATTCCTAGTTCAAAATCCATGAATTCCAATGCACTGCTTTGTTATGTAACTTCATGTAAATTATTATTTTTTTCAAAAATATCAATATTAAAGGTAATTAAAAGTATTACACATTTTTGAACTTAGATTCATCAAATTTATCCAAATTTTCTTTCAATTTTTTTTCCAACTATAACTCTTAGTTACAATATAATTATTTTAAAAAAATTATGAATTGAAAGTGAACCCTACCACTTAAATGTTTCCACATGACTTCTCAACTTTTTAAATAAATACTCTGATAGTGTGTAGACAATAACCAAACTTTTATAAACCAAATATCTATATTTATCTTTTTCTACAATAAGGGAATGATTTTCAAGCAACATCCCAAAACATAAAGGAAATTTTTCAAATTGATATTGACAAAATACATGGCATGTATGAAATATTGATTTTAACATGTATGATAGCCTTATAAAAAATATGATGGTATATTTGATGGGAACAAAAGTGAGCATTTAAAATTATGGTCAATCATATTCCATGAATACAATGGAAAAATGATGACATTAAAGGAGAGGTAAAAGCTTTGTTTCAAATCAGGATAAGGCATAGAAGATTCCATGATATTATTACATCCTTATGGTCAATCATATGCATGTCTTCTCTACTTTTTAATTTAAATAATATATAACTATCATATTTGTACTTGGATTTCTCAAAAAGGTATCGTGATAAATATATTCTTCTATGAAATATTATGAACACCTCCCAACTTTTTATATGTAGCCAAGTCACTATTATTACACTCATTGAATCATAAATATGGATCATAAGAATTGACTAGAAATGTTGATCAAAAATCTTGCCACCATTATTTCTAAAAAAACATTTATTATTTATGGATTGTGAAAATATAAAATATTTAATATATAAATAGATTGAAAATCACCGTTGATGATACAAATGATAGATTTGAAACCACATATGCATAAACTTAAAGTCACATTAAACTCAAAAAAAGTTAAATGTTTGTGATTATAAGGCTTTTACATTTGTTTAATTTTTTGTGTGAAAGCATATTAATTGAGAATAACTTAAGTAATGTATTATTTATATCTTATCATAAATTTTTATTTTAATCATCTAATAATTCTATCATGAGAATTAAAAAAATATTAAACATTTAGACATAAATTTTAAACATTTTTAATAAATAATCCAACTATAGGTAGACAACAACCAAAATTTTGTAAGCCAAAGTTCTATATAAATATTGATTTATCTTTTGATGTATTGAAAGTGGACCCTACCACTTAAACATTTGCATATGATTTATCAACCTTTTTTATTAAACAATTAGATTATGTGTGGACAACAACCAAACTTTTATAAGCCAAAGTTGTATATTTATCTTTTGATTTTAACTATATTCCATGTGCACTACATTTTCAAGGAATATTTTATAATTTGATAATAGTGTTTAAAAAAATATGATGATACGATAATAGTCACTTTTATAATTATTGTGTCCTTATAGTTAATCATATTCCATTAACATGATCAAATCAAACATAAGGCATGAAAAATGGCTCATTGAATGTGATTTTATGAATGAAGATGAAGATGAAGATGATCTCTAGGTTATTCTTTTTGTTTCTCTCTACACTACCTACTCACATCTCACATTCTTCTCTTTCTTATCATTATGATCAACATGTTCTTGTGTCTTCCAAAAATTCCCTCTCCATTCATTCTCTTCATGATTGGTCTCTGAATCGGAACACCTAAAATTAATATATTCTATGGATAAACTCTACCTCATTTGGGAAGGATTTTTCGCTTAAGAATACTTAGAATATCTATAAATGATTTAGAAGGCTCCATTCCCTCCACTCTACTAATTTGTCATTCTTTGAAACTTCTCATTTTGTCTTATAACCATATGATAAAAATGATTCCTTCCTATCTTGTCCTTCTCTCACATTTAGAGAACATTGGATTAGGATCAAACCAACTTACAGGCAAAATCCCCTCCTTCCTAGGAAATTTGTCCTCTTTAACAGACATGGAATTGGTAGAAAATAAACTCCATGGTGGTATTCCTATTGAATTGGGTAGGCTTATACCACTATAGCTTATATTACTTAACACCAACTTTTTTACAGGACTAATTCCCACTATCCTTTCTAAATTCACTCATCTCCAATATTTATAATTACACAAGAATAACTTAATTGGCCACATTCCCTCATAGTTTGGTAAACTATCAGAGTTGAAAGGACTTTATTTATGAGGAAACTAACTCATTGGAGAAATCATAAGTTACCTATCTAATTTTTATCTCCTTAGATTGATTGACATAGGCACTAACAAAATGAGTAGCATAGTGCCCTTGGAGTCTGTTAAGTATCTTAACCTTTAGTGGCTTCAGTTATGGTAAAATTATCCATTGAGCAAAAGTATCAATTTCTCTATTATAATAACCTAGATTTATCTTGTAATTATTTCATTTGGATATTTCTCTCTTCTGTTGGTTGGATCTCAAGGTTATTATCCTATTTGATCTTGAGTTTTAATGAAAATAAGGGAAACATACCAAGTGAAATTTACAATCTAACAAACTTGACATTGATAGATTTAAATAACAATATTTTGAATGGGACAATTCCATCCACTCTTAATCAAATTCAGAACCTAGAAATATTGAATATGGAGAAGAATCATTTATATGGAATAATTCCAAAACATTTGGGTCATGCAAAAGGTTTGGGCTATTACGGTTGAATGAAAACATGATTTCATGGAAAATTCTAGACATTATTTGGGATCTTACTCAACTAAGATTTGCTCTTCTTCATCACAATCACCTATTAGGAAATATACCTACCATTTTAGGGAGATGCAAAAATTTAGAAATGGTAGACTTGTCTTACAACCAACTCAGAGGAAACATACCTTGAAAATTTATAAGTCTTCCAAATCTCTATTTCTATTTCAACATTTACAGTAATATGCTACAAGGTTTTCTTTCAGGGCTGAGAAAAATAATAATTATCCAAGATATAGATGTTTCTCACAAAAAATTCTTAGGTGGAATTATAGTCACACTGTCAATCTATACAAATTTGAAATATTTGAATCTTTCCAGGAATTCCTTGGATGACCCAATACCAAAATCACTCACTCATCTAAAAAATATTGAAGACATTTATCTTTGTAGTAATAATTTATCTGGTGTAATCCCAATGGATAATAAACAGATGAAAATGATTCAACATATCAATATTTATTCAAACAAGATAATTAGGGAAGTTACAAAGGGAGGAGTTTGTGTAACACTTGATGAGTTTTCAGTTATGGTAAATCCTATTCTTTGTAGTACATGGATACATTTTCAGCATTACTCTCATTCCAAACACAAATAGTTTTCAGTCTTCAAAAAGTTAATGGTACCAGTTGTGATTGGAATTTCAATCTTCATCCTATCTTTACTATTGTTATTATATTCCTATAAAATGAGACTTTCTAGTCATAAAATGGATTCCCTCAATGTAAGACCCCTAATAATTTCATATGAAGAACTTTTAGAGGTAATTGGTGGGTTTAGCCAAACCAATTCTTTGGAATTGGTTGTTTTGGATCTATCTATAGAGGGATTATAAACAATGAAACAAATATTATTGTTAAAGTTATCAATTTTCAATAGGATAATGCTCACCAAAGTTTTCTTAGAGAATGAAATGTATTAAAAATATTTAGGCACCACAATGTGATCAAAATCATTTCAGCTTATTCCAACCTTGGTTTTAAAGCGTTGGTTCTTCCACTCACATCAAATGGAAGTTTGGAGAAATGGATATATCCTCAGGGAGAATAATGTAGATTAAGTTTGAATCATCATTTTTTAGTGCAAGTGATTGATTGTGACTCGAAACCTAATAATGTGTTATTAGGGGATGATATGACTCCATATCTAGTAGAATTTGGCATTACCAAACTAATATTTGTAAATACAATATATTCATTGACTTATATGAATTCACTTAGAGGATCCATTGGCTACATTACACCAGGTATAAATTTTGCACTATTTGAAAAAACATTATCAGTAGTTTCTCTTTCTATTTTGTGTGAATACTTAAAATGTCTTGTGAATAACTAAATATTTTATTGTATTATAAAGTATGGAATGGGTGGAAATATTTCAACAAAAGGAGATGTATATAATTATCGCATTCTACTTTTGGAGTTATTGACAAGGAGGAAACCAAAGGATGACACTTTTGTAGAAGGTCATCAAATCAATCTTCAAAATTGGGTAGGAATGGATTTTAAAAATAAAATTAAATAAGTGGTGGATAATAGGCTACATAGTGATTCTAGTGAATTAGATATATCAAAGGTATTGGTATGCCTTACTCAATTTATACAAGTAGGGTTAGTTTTCCCAAGTGATTTTCTTAAACAGTGTACAAATATGATGGAGTTCATTGAGAGAATATAAAAAATAAAAGATATATTTCTTGGTACTCCTATAAATTATTATTTGTCAATAAATATCTCACTTTTATTGTGAATACAAGTGGTACAAGAAATACTAATTTCAGGGGGCAATGAAAATTGGTCTATATCTACATCGTAGCTCTTCACTAAATAATGTTGATTGTTAATTAGTATTGATTTATTTCTTATTATTTTATCTTAGATTGAATAATATATTTTTAGTATATTATGAGGTTTTTTAAGGATCATATGTGTAATTTTTTTCCAAATCAAGGAGTTGTAAGGTTAAATTGTACTTTTTTCCCAAATTGATGATATGTATGGTAAACATGGTTGTTGATTAAATACACATGTATAATAGAAATTAAATTTAGACAAAAGAGTTGTTATTCTTGACTCTTTTCATGTTTCTTCATTATTATTCTAATTTACAAAGACAATTAAAAATTTTGGGGTGCATTTTTGCCAAATAGAAAATTCTTAAGTCCATTTTTTACAGTTGGCTAAATTTTTGCAATCTCTTATTTTGTGGAGTTTTCTCACACTGATTAATTAATCTAAAATGAAAAATATTTCATGTCATTTGACTCTCTTCAAATACCCTTCAATAATTTATGCTATCCATGCCAACTATAAATTAACATTTTATTTAGAATGGACAAAATTTAGAAAAAGAGTGTGAAACACTTGCTATAGATGGTACTGCTTCGACAGGCATGCATAGAAAATATGTTCAAGCAAATTTAAGATCCAATAATTATTTTATAATAATGCTAATGGAATTTAATTCATGGAATATAATAAATGTTGAACATGAATAAAAAAATATTATGGATTTATAAACAATTGTAATTGGTATTTATAAATCCAAATTCATCTGACTTTGCCAACATTCTCCCAAAAACTGCCAAAATAAAAACTTCAACACAAAGTATGGAGGTTCATCTAAAGATAATTAATTTAGCATATTTTAATCAAATGATTTCTCATGGAATGAAATAATCATTGTATATGTGCATAAAATGAACTTTTTAAAGAAATCCCTAGATGTTTTAAATTGAATGTAATTCCTTGGTGTAAATCCAAACTCTTTTTTTTCCCAATATATTCCTATCATGTTCCAACTATGGATATATAGAACAAAGTATCGAGATTCCTCAAAAAAGTATTAAAAGCAAAATTTAATGAAATTTTGTAGTAGTAACTGACTTAATAAATGTGTATGCATTGTGTAACATGTGTTATCTAGTTCCTTACATATTAGTGTATATTATTTTCCTTCACCTCCAAACTATGATAAAATTTGAAGGCTTATCCTTCTTTTCAAGTTGGAGGGTATACATTCATCCAACTCTTGCATAATGAAAAATTGTAAAAATAGTTGTATTTCAATTGACAAGACAAGAGTAAAGTAAGTATACACTTGATTAACAAAAAAAATGTTTCTCTTCCAATATTTATAGATTTCAATTTATAGGATGAGTTTGAAATCCTTGAAACTTTAAGGGGTTAAATATTTTTGGACATATGAACATATCTATGTTTTTTAACCATAAAATATCATAGAAAGGTTTTGAAATCCATATGGAAAGAAATGGAATTTTTTGGGTGGACATAAAAAAATTATAAGGATTTAAAAAATATTTATGAATGATTGTAGAAATATATTTACTCTTTGATGATTAATTATTTAAATATCATTGAAAATTATTTTAAAGGGAAATGTCGATTATATAATATTCATAATTGTTTTGCCCTTAATCAAAGTATGTTCAAAAAAATAATACTTTTGAAAGTGGATTTTGCACACAATAAATAAGAATATTTTTTCAATACTTTATAAGTGGAAATTTACCACATTTTTGCACAAAATAAGTCATATTTTTTTACATTATTTATATTACATAAGCATTTTCATTTCCCATCATTAAACAATAAGTTTGGATTATTATTGGGATCATGTCCTTCCATTTAAATAATCAAATATTTTATAACCATTATAATTACTTAAACATGAAATGTTAGAAGATAACATTGAACTCTTTGAATTCCTAATAACTCTTGTGCCCTAAGTCCTCAGGGTGGATTGATTTATAAAATCTCAAGTCATTAACCTACTAAAATTCATAAAATGATAGTTTGTTGTTTTACCTTAATTTTCTCCAAAAATGACAACTTAATTCATACAATGATATAAAATTAGTGTATATTTATTATGTTGGAATAGATCAATGCTTAAGAACTGTATATGAATGCAAACACACTTAGACAAAATTATAACAATGGAGAAAAATGAAATAAATATTTTGACATAGAAAACCCCATAAGGTGTATGGAAAAACCAATTGGAAGAGGTAATGGCCCTAATTCCTATCTTTTATTGGCCAATGATGGATTACAATGAGATATATAACAAGTAAAACATACAACTATCCTAATCACAAAGCATTCCTTAATATTTATTTACTCCAATCCTTCTTAAAAATGTCTAGACACTCATTTTATTCATTGATGTTATCATATGTCTATGTCATTCTTCTTATCCTTTGTGAAGATGTCATTTCATCCACCAAAGGCTCCTCAATCATTTGAGAACTTAAAAATACAATTTATATTTTTGTAAATCATATGTTTGGTTGCCTTAGGTAGAACCATAAGTTAATGTAGACTAACATTTTCAAAACTTATACCTACATGAACAAATAGTTATGTGACCATCTTGGTGGTTACACAACTGTCACCTACATAAAGTAATGGATTTTCCATCATTACTATAACTTATACCTTGAATCTGTAATGATGATTTAACTAAGTCTATTATTTGATACTTAATGAATGGATTATTTTTGGATCTTTATGGATCATACGTCCCTTATTGAGAGGATTTTGGCCCCATAAAATACTTTTTAGTGGGGGAGGAGATGTCAAAATAAATACTACACCTTCTCTTTAGAGCACCACTCAAATTATCTTGATGTATTCCCCTTGAGTCCAATTTTATAATACCTTTGTGATCCAATGTGTCTCTCTCTAAATTTAGATTCCAATACTACACACTCCTCCAATTTTCCTTGTGTGTCCACAACCAAGTCTTCTATGGAAGGTAGAATTTATTTTTATTCTTCCTCATCTAGCATGGATGGTTCATACAAATGCAATTCATGATAATTGACAATTGAGAACATTAGCATGAATTATGGTAAATCAAGATTGAAAGTATTATCACCGTTATAATTTGATATGGAAAATGGTCCATACCATTTTGGATTAAACTTAGATTATCCTTGGAGTCTCTCTTTTCTCAAACATAGCCATACCTTGTTACCAATATTGAGTGTGTGACCTTTACATTGTTTTCCATGATTGGTTTTGTACTTTTATTGATACTTATATAACTAAGATATCAATTTGAGGTGGATTTAAGTAATCTTATTAATGCAATTTTTAACTATTGTTACCTTTGAATGTTACTTCTTTATCTCTACCTATTGTTCCAATGCAACATAGAGTGGATTAGCTATAAAATAACCAAAACGTGCTTAAAATTATGATATATTAGTGGATGTGTGTATTTACATGTTATATGAGTGTTTAATTTACATCAAAGACTCATCCTAAGTCCTCAAAATTGGAAAAAAATGCTCCCTATGATTGATGTTCCTGCATCATATTGCTAAGGAAAGGAAAAATAACTCATCGACTATTATCCATGAGTACTTAAAAAGTACTCCCATGCTTATGTATGTCATAATAAGTCATCCAAATGGAATATTATATTCGATGATTCTTCCATTTTACCAAATACTTGAAGTACTATTTGTCTCTAGTCCTATTGATCACACGTTTGTCCAATATGCACTCCATCTCTTCTATCTTGGCCTTAGGAAACTATGTTGCCCAATATGGGTCTATTATAGATGCATCATCTATTATTTTTCATCTCACATTCCCTTATTTTTAAGGGTACAAGTCTACAACATTGACATAGGTGAAATTCCTACCCCACTAGGCAACTCCAATTCATATGCATTGTTTGTAAACCTTTTGAGAATCTTACAAGGACCTATGTTTTTTCATCCTCAACTTGTCGTATTCAACCCTTGGTTACCTTTCCTCCCTAAGATGAGGTAAGAATAATTACCGAACCTATAAATTCACTTCTCTTCTACTCAAATCTACTTGTTTCTTATACTTATCAATACTAGATTCCAAGTCCTTCCTTACCTATTCATGTACCTCCTTCATATCCATTCCAATCTCTTCACCTTTAACACTTCTCTTGTCCATATGGATTATGTTCCTAACCTCAAATACACATCTAGGCTATATGCTATAGATTACTTGGAATGGAATCATACCAATGCTCCTATTGGTAGAATCATTATAAGTAAACTCTGCTAGAGGCAATACAATATCCCACTACTTGGGATGGTCCTTGGATAAAAAAACTTAAGAAGTTCCCTAATCTTATATTCACCGCCTCAGTTTGTCCATCTATTTGAGGATGGTAATTTGAACTAAAACTTAAGTCTATGCCTAGCTTCTTCCACAATGTCCTCTAGAAGTGACCAAGAAACTTGGTGTCCCTATCCAAAACAATGTTCATGGGCAATCCATGAATCCTCACTACCTCATTAAAAAATAAATTGTCCACATGTGTGGCATCATTAGTGGTTCTATATGGTACAAAGTGTTCCATTTTGTATAATCTATCAACAATTAAAAAAATTAAATCAAAATCCCTTTGTGTCTTAGGCAATCCCATCACAAAGTCCATACTTATAGATTCCCAAGGCCTATTTGGGACTAGTAGGGTATGATACAAACCTACATTAGTGCTCTTAACTTTTGACAATTAAAAAATCTTGCACCTTTTGACATACTTTCATACTTATGATTGTATTCTAGGCCAATAGTAGTGCCTAGTGAGCAATGCCAATGTCTTGTCAAGCCCAAAGTGGCATGTTATGCTTCCACTATGCTTATCTTGGATCAAATTTCTTTTTACAAATCTTTTTGGCACGTACTCATTTGAACAACTGTCAATATTGAAGTAAAAAATCCAAACATGGCTCCTTGTTTAGTGTAATTGGTTACTTACATGCATGGTATGCTTCCTTGAAGTCTTGATCATCCTCATAAAAATCTTTGAGTGGCTCAATCCCAACAATTTTTAATTGAATCTCATGCACCAATAATGCTCTCATGCTTAATGCATCTTCAACCTTGTTTATTTGTCCTTATTTATGTTTGATGGTTAAGGTGAAATTTTACATATGATCCACCCATTTCACATGTCTTTGGTTCAATTTGGTCTGACTACAGATGAATTTTAGTGCATGATTATCCATGTATACTATGAACTCCTTTGACATGAGATAATGCCTTCATTTCTTCAATGTTTACACCATTGTATAAAACTCTAAGTCATAGGATGAGTACTTATTCTTGGCATCATTTAAATTGTCACTAAAATATGTTATAGGTCTACCCTCTTGGCTTAGGATAGCCCCTATTTCCACTCCACTTTCATCACATTCTTTTTGGAGCACCTTGTTGAAGTCTAGCAATGCTAGTATTGGTTGCTCTGTGATTCTTTCCTTCAATTATTGGAAGCTCTTATCTACCATCTCATTCCATGAAAAATGTTTATTGTCTCCCTTGATCTTGTCAATTATTGGAGCAAATATTCCACTAAAATTATTTATTAACTTCCTATAGAAAATTGTGAGACCATGAAAACATCTTACCTCTCCTACTATCCTAAGTGTTGTCCACTCCATGATTACCTTCACCTTATTCTTGTCCATTTTCAACATGTCTTGTGATATAACAAATCCAAGGTACAATAAATTTGATTTCATGAAATCACACTTCTTGAGATTGATCAATAACCTCTCTTCTTGCATCCTTCTCATAACCAACTCCAAATGATGAAGATGTTCTTCCTTCCTTTGGCTGCAGATTAGTATGTCATACAAGTATACTACTACAAATTTGCCTATTAAATATTTTATTAACTCATTCATTAATCTCATAAAAGTACTAAGTGCATTGGTCAAAACAAATTCTATGACCAGCCATTCATATAGACCTTCATTCATCCTAAAAGTAGTTTTTCACTCATCACCTTGCATGATTCTTATCTGGTAATACCCACTCTTGAGGTCAATCCTAAAAAATTAGCTTGATCCTTTAAATATATCCATCAAATCCTCCATCCTAGGAAGTGGAAATATATAGCTTACGGTAATCTTATTTATGGCCCTAGAATCATTACACATCCTCCCATCACCTTCCTTCTTTGACACCAACACTATGGGCATTGCACAAGGTAATTGAGCTCAGAGATCCAGGTACAAAATCTATATGGTATGTTATACTCCTAATACGTGGCAATGTATTGGGTAATTCATGAACAACTATGTCCACACAATTTTATAACATTTATTGGATCTCTTGGGGTAGCTCATTGATCTTAGTGGCTATCACAATATTCCTAGGATTGATTACCAAAGTAAATCCTATCTCTTCTTCATGCATAACATTAAAAAATTATTTACCACTTACCAACATCACATGTGAGACAACTTGTTGATAACTCTCCTCATCCTTCAGGGGAAACATAGTGTGATTAAATCCATCCTTATTCAAAGTGTACATGTTCCTTATTCCATCATGAGTGGTTTGCCTATCATATTTCGAAGGCCTTCCAAAAATCACATGTCACACATCCATTGGGATGACATCACAAAGAACCTTATCTTTATAGCTTCAAATTTGGAACTCTACCCAAGTTTGATTTCTCACCAAGACTTGTTGTCCCTTATTTAACCATGAAACCTTGTATGGAGTGGGGTGAGGTATTTTCTTCAATCTAATCTTGTTAACCATTTCTACTAAAATAAGATTATCCATGCTTCATAAATCTATGACCATTTTGTAATACTTACCTTAGAATTTTCAAGAAGTCATAAAAAGAGTATTCCCTTGTTGTGGATCTTTCTCCTTTGGTGGCTTGATCATCACCCTCCTCATGAGCAATGATTCTTAAACCTTGTGATTCTATGTGTGATAGAGAGAAAACACTCTCTTTCTCACCTCCTTGTGCAATCTAATTTCTCCCTTCATTTCTTTGGATTCTTATTGGCTAGAATTTTGGAGACTCCCATTAATTATGGAAAACAAAATTATGTCACTTGAAACACATTCCTACAAATCCACTTGATATTCTACCCCTTGATGCATAACCACCTCCGTTGAAAGGTCTCCTACCTCTAAATCCACCTCTTGAACTAGTGGGTTGTTCTTGTGAATTCCTTAACTCACCTTGATGGTTTATTTATGAGAAAATTTTGACCTCTTTCTGTCCTATACCTCTAAAATTTATTCCCCTTCCTCTATTCTACTAATTATGTTTCCTATTCAACTTATCTTTAGCCTTGAGTATAAATTGATAGCACTCCTCTAGTGTTCTTGGGATCATAAGTGCTAGTTAATCTTGTAGGTTATACCTTAGGCCAATAAAATAACTTGAAATATTCTGTTTGTCTTCCTCAAAATGTCTTGACCTAATGGTTAGATTATATAAATCTTCTATAAGTGCCTTTACTATCATTTCTTTTTGCTTCAATGTTTTCACTTGTCTGAATAAGTTTGTCTGATACTCACTTGGAAAGAGTTTACCTTTGAGATTGGAAACCATTATATAAAAATAAGTTATATTTTTTTCCCATTATTTATTCTCTTATCTTGTGTGAATTCCCACCATAATGAAGCATGACCCTTCAGTTTGGTTGTTGTAAACTTGACATTCTTCTCATCAGGTACCTCTTCATATTCAAATTACTTATCTAAGTCATTCACCCAATCCATGAGTTATTCTCCATAAATACCACCTACATAAGTGGGTAATTAAAAATTTGTTTTGGATCCTTGACCTCTTATAACCTTAAATATTCTCTTTATACCCTGATCTTCAGGTCCTTCAATTGTCTCTTCTCCCTCTTCTTCCTCATGGTCTTGTGGCTCATCTTCCTTGTCACTCAAGTCCCTTGTTATGAATCCTCTTCTTTGGTTTCATTCTATAGTAGTTAACTTATAATCTAATATGACTCTAAGTTACCTCATCTCTACCAACACAACATCTTGGTTTCCTTGGTTCCTTGTAACACCTCCTTTATTTCTCCTTGGTGGCATTTTGATCCTTATTTAGGTAATCTATCAAATAAGTACTTGTTTCTCTCTTATCTGAAGGATATTACCTCTCCAAATTATTATAAAATATTTATTTTTATATATAATACCAAAATTATGTAGAGATTCCTTAATAAAAGTCTCAACTTGAAGTTCTTTCCCAAATACCCTATGCTTTTGGCCCTTCCTACTAGCCCTATGTCCCTATTTTCTTGCTAGTATAGAAAAATTATAATCAGTATGATTTAAAAAATGTATTTTCATATTTTTCCTATTGATACACACTTGTTTTTCAATTTTAGTGGCTTAAATCTTTTCTTAGATTCATTTTCTGACTTTAGGCCTAATCAATTAGGTCTCTTCTAGCCCTTGCACAACATAGTTCACTAAAAACCATACAAATGGGTCTACAAACTCTTGAAACCATGTGATTAATTTATATCATACAAAAATGGATGAGACTACCAAAATTTTTTAATTTTTGATATTTGGAAATGGAATTATACAAAAAAATGTTGTTTAGGGCTTTTACATGCCTTTACTAACTCGAGAATGAAGAAAATTCCATTGTGGACATTTATAAAGTTTTTAAATATCTGTGTGAGGTTTCCAAGGTCTATCCTAACCTTATTCATGTTTTAAAATAAATGTATGCACACTTTCAATTTGTTATCATTGGTTTCCAAGGAAAATTGCACTTGACTTTGCAAGCAAATGGAGTATCTACATGTTTGTGCTCTATGGAAACATGTTAGTATTTCAAAACATAATTCCAACACTCAAATACATTCAAGTAACATTTAAAATACTCACCAAAATATATTATGTAACTTTTAAATATTTTTTATGAACCTTTATTCATATTTATAACATCTTGGATATTGAATCAATGATCATTTCTTCATAAGATCCAGCACATAATTCATTCCACAATGAATGTTTAAGGAAATAAGGGTCAGTCTATGTATATATGAAAATAATATATGATTTTATTATTATTAATAAAAATTATAATCTCAAAACATTATCAACAATCCTTCAATAATGTTTTGAACAATCATCAATTCCTATTTGTTTATCAATCTTGAAGACAGTTTGTGACCAAGCCAAATACTCAAGATAGGGTTCTATCACAACACACTTTCTTGAATAAGGACCTTATTTATTCTATTAATTTGAAGTAATTTCTCAAATAAACATTAATTAAGCATCTACCACTAAAACATATCACCTTTTGTATGAATATCAACCATTGTAACTACCTTGGTCACCAGTAATGGTCACAATGTGAGTTCCATGTATTAAAGTTGGTCTAACATGGGTTTCTCATAACTGTGATTATTTAGACCCTTGATATGGTTTTAATATGACCCTAATAGTTTTCATAACTTTTTCACATACCTGTACAATCCATTCCATTACCCTTGTAAGTCCTACAATCAAACCAAAATTCTGAATTTTGAAAAACTAGTTTTGGCAGGAAAACCTTAGATTTAAAATTTAGACTACTTGCATGCATTCCTAGACTACCAATTCTAAATATAAGAATTTTTGGGTAATTTTAATCCATAAAAAACATCATCAAACCTATTTTAATTCCAACAAGCCAAAATTAGACAAAAGTGCTCCCTAAGAATGGTGCTCATGCATCACTATGTCTTATCATTTGGATGCCCAAATGTATGTAGAGTCTGTTGTAATGATATTGGTGATGAGAAAAGATCTAAAAATAATGAATATTAATGGAAATAAGGATTCATTATTAATTTTAATAATGGGGAAATAAATCCAAAAAGGCTTTAGGAGGAGGTAGTCGGTCTGTAATGGGTTTAAGCCCACAAGGGAGACAAAATGCAAGAACAAGAACCTTGGTGAAAGTGATCACATGAAAGTGGGATTCAACCCAAAATAATATAGAGAGAAGAAAATATGAGATTTTGGAAAAGGAAGATGGAATATGGTAGGTTTAACCCCATAAAATTAGTGAGGAAAGATAAGAAAAAGAAGGAAAGAAAGAGTGGAAAAGAGAAAAATAATAGCATAGGTAAGAAGAAGAGAATTGAACTGAAACCAATAAGAAGAAGATAGAAATGGAATAAAAAACATGAAAATCAATTGAATTACATGCTATGGTGGAATGGAACACTATGGCAATTATACTTCATGGTAAAAAGAGTGGGTTTTCCAATTAACCCATCTATGTGAACAAGATCTCACATATTATAAACCTTAGGTGTCTGATGTAGGAGCATCCAAGGGTTCATGGAATCTGGCATCAACAAAAACTAGAGTGTAGTGTGTTTATTTTAGTTTTTGGGTTTTGATGTTTATAATGTGATCTTATTAACCTCTTTGATTTATGTTGCTAAATTATTCCTTTTCCATGACAAAAGTGTGGAGATCTTTCATCTATTTTTTCAGTCTATGTAGAATGTTTAGTCATAGACACTTGTCCGGAATAGTTCTTAAAATGTAGTAAGAATTAGATGATAAAGTTTGGTGAGTCATAGGAACCAAAACTTTTAACCTCCACACAAAATTTAATCTCATTTAGAGTCACCATGAAAGCATACCATCCATTCTTATTAGACTATGGCATCTACCTAGTCAATAGGTGGTTCTTGACCTTATAGTAGAGCTTTGGTAATAATTGGGTTACCAAATTTGTTAAGGTGATATAAGATATAGTCTAAATGTTTTTATTTTTTATTTCAGCTCAGTTAGATAATTAGCGTTAAAGTTATGACTATTTTTATAACTATAATTTAGTCATAAAATGCATCTATCTAATTTGTAGATGGTTAGGGAAAGGAATCACACAAATGGAGTGTAGAGCCCGAGAATGCAAGTATATGGATGCATGAAAAAATGAACACAAGGAAAAGAAACACATTGGATAAGAGATGCAGTGCCTTAGAATGTAGGACATATAAGGTGATGGTCACTCCAAAATTAAATTCACGTAAGATAACATAGTCAATTTTAGAGAAGTGCAAACAAAAATATTGTACAAATAAGGAGAATTAGATAGGAAGGAGAAAATTGAAGCTATCAGGCATGATGGTGTTAAGACTAAGGAAGAGGCAACCAACATCTAGAGTTGCTCAGATTGAGTAGAGAGTAAGCCACTAGAAGGGAATAAATAACAGGTTGTTCAAGGATGAACAATCAAGTTAGTGTGGGTTAATGTTGACCATAGAATTTGGATAGAACATGTAAAATTTATAATCATGTCTATGATGGTAGAAGATCCTCAATATAATGGATCTTAGTGAACACCAACTGAACTAACTATGTGAGTGCCCAATAAATAGTTAGTAATATAAGCACTGATGGGATCTAAATCATAAGAATGTGCCAAAACAATAGTCAGGATAATGATGAGAATTAACACATGTCATTATCAAACTCGATGAATTAAATGATATTTATGTAATCAAATATTGGGATTTAGGTCCAAAAACTTGACTCTGATAGGTATTTGACCTCTTATAGAGGTTTGTAGTAAAGGACAAATGGAAGGTAGAAGCATTAATTATTGATTAGTGACATGTGATATTATATATGACATGAAAAATTATTCAAAATTTCATATAAGAAAGTCACCTAAGGAGGAGAAGGAAAATAATTGGCAATTAGAGAAACATTGCCCATATACTAGAGAAAGAGAGAGAGTTAGATAAGTAGTATTATCATCTTGTAAAACTTATTACAATGGACTATTAAGTGATGAATAAGAATATTATTTAAGTGTTTCTATTTATTTCTAGCCATGAAATGTTATATTATATTAGACTAATACCTTCAATTTTGATGATTCTTAGATAGAATAGTGTTGGCGTGCTTTTACTTGTATGAGTGCATACTTACTACCAAGTATGGTTTGGATAGACTAGAGAAGACCCCAAGTAACCTCATGTGCATGAGGTGTGCACTCGATATAATAGATGGACCCATTACCAAATAATCCTAACATACCCCTATTTCCCTTTCTATACTTGGCTGAGCATGCAATGAGACTTGTGTCATATACTAGTGTAGAAAGGTTAAATATTAGAATCTTATAGACAACATTCAGATAACCACTAGACAACCACAACACAATCCAAGATAGAAAATTATAGATGGTTTCAATATTAATTTTCTTCCTCATTTACATTATTCAAATCTCACATTCTTCTCTTTCTTATTGCTTCGATCAAAATGCTCTTCTTTTTCAATAATTACCTCTCCATTCATTCTCTACATAATCTATCTTCTAATTACAAACCCTATAATTGGACCAAGGTTACCTACTCTCATCACTGACAACTTGGAGTTTCATTGAATCTAATTAGGATGGATTTAGTCATCCCCATATCTCCTTTTTTTGGAAACATCTCTTGCCTTACAACACTTGCTCTCTATAATAACAACATTCATGGCCAAACTCCACCTCAGTTATGAAGGTTATTTAGCTTAAAAAATATTTTATTGTCTTAAAGAGATATTAAAGATTACTTAATTTATGTGTTCATGTTTATGGAGAGTAATATAGCATGCCATATGAAGAAAGGTGTTCAAATAAATTTCAACACTTAATAATTGTGGAGATATATTAGAAGTTAGAGTTACACTAGAGTATTTAGTTCCACTAAATGGTTTTCCAATTGCTTCTAACTTGAATTATTT
Source organism: Torreya grandis (assembly GCA_037957365.1). Lineage (NCBI taxonomy): Eukaryota > Viridiplantae > Streptophyta > Pinopsida > Cupressales > Taxaceae > Torreya > Torreya grandis. The sequence continues at coordinate 460,536 of JARHVA010002727.1, read as the reverse complement.
CTCTAAGATAAATGGATTATGTAGATTATGAAAGTATCAAAATGGAAATAAGATAGAGGAGAAATAAATAAGAAGTGTATAATGAATGACGATATAGTGAGTATATAAATTTACACGTAGAAAATAAAAACATCAAGATTGATGTTTTTAGTAATGTAATTTGCTATACTAATTTCTTAAAATGCCAAACTATTTGAGATTAGTTATTTTTTGTATCAAACCTTTTAAGTATATTATTATTATTATTATTATTATTATTATTATTATTATTATTATTATTATTATTATTATTATTATTATTATTGTTATTATTATTATTTAAAAATATATACTTTAGAATTTTTATATAATGCAATAATAATGTAGTTTTTTGTATATTTCAAGTTTAATATACTCCTACACTATTAGCCATCATGTGGTTCCATTGATTTCATTTGAATCAGGAGTATAGGTTACAAACCTTGCATGCTAAGGGTTGAACTTGGGTTAAGAGCTTGAAAAATCCATATTATATGGAAGGAAATCAACTACACCAAGCCCACTAGAACTTTCACATTTGAAGTACATAAAGTTTAATCACTGTATCTTTTATGATAGGAATGAATTTACTAAATAATACATTTTAAAATTATGTTTCATTATTAGTTTAAAATATATGAATTCTAATGGGTTGCTTTGCTATGTAACCTCATGTAAATTATTATTTTTTCATAAAAATTAAATTTAATTATATCTTTTCTATAGTAAAATCCATGAATCTATAAATATCACAAATTCTAAATCTAAGAGCAATATTAGGATTAAATATGCTTAAATGTCTTAACACTTAGCTTGAATTAGACTTTCCATATACACCATTTTAAGTATTATATGTTGTTGAACTTAGAATTAATCAAATTTCTCTAGATTTTCCTTTAAATTTCAAATATGTATATAAATTTCTTTTTTTTCCAACTATGACATGAAGTTATTTGGAAATTGAAGTATAATTATTAAAAATAAAGGACCATTTAACGTGAACTGACATTAAATTATTTATGAAATTAACACACATATATCTATATCTTCATGCCAAATTCACATCATCATCCTTCCTAAAAAATTAGGGTGTTAAATGCTACTAACTAGAACCATCAGAATCTATGATAAGGACCATTTAGAAGAGAAGATCATTCACTTAATCAAAAATTTAAATAATAATGGTTACACAAGGAAACAAATTAATAAATATTTTAAATCTACCAAAAACTCCCAAAGTGAATCCTTGTGTTAGAAACGTAGGTTTTGAAAATCCAATAGCCTATCTTCCTTACATTGAGGGCATTTTCTAAAAGGATCTCAAAAAATTCAATAAGGATGAATATCTTGTCCATTTTCATACCTCACAAAAACATATAAAAATCATCAAGTCTTCCAAGGACTGATTAGATACTACTCTTAGAAGTTGTGTATAAAAAACCAATTATTCTTGTCAGATGACATACATTGGTGAGATGGGGCATTCCATTAATATTAGGATGGCATATATAATGGTAGATGTTGATCTATGATGCTCTTTATAGGTAATTATTCCTTTTTAAAAGAGGTACTTTCCTCCACCCATAATAAATTATTAATAATAGAAGAAACATAATGCAGTTCTTAATCATTGGTTTAAATAGTGTTGTGTAATGCATCATAAAACACATCTTTATACATTGGAATTGTTTGTTTCAATTATAGCATTGAAATCTTAATATGAGTATTTTTTAGTTGATCCATTATATAATAAAATTTTTATTCATAAATATTCAATGTGGGATGTGGAGGGGTTGAAGAGAAACATATTTACCACCTTCTTTTTGTTACAATGGGTGAGATATCCATCCTTTTCAAGTGTTCATAGTAGAATCTAGTATGAGTTATGGACAAGTAATTGGATAAAGAGGAATAAAAAGAGTTATGAACACCCTTTGGCATATATTGGCAATATCTAATATCTCAAATTATTTATTGAAAAAATATGAATTGAGGAAGGCTTGAGAATTTACATTATTCATTTTAGCCATTTTGTGATATTTGAATATGATTAATACCAATATATAGCAAATCTAAATAATTTCCTAGAAGGTAAGACAAAAATTTATACTAAAAATCAAAATATGGAATAAAAAATCCTTCATTATTACAGTGATTTGAGTTTTAAAAATTTTAAAATTTTATAATAAGGTCAAAGGGTGTCGAGAGTCGAGGTGTGATTGCTTTTTAGGATATCAGATATATTGATCCCAGTCATAAATAGTGAACACAAGAACACAAAGAAACTAACTATTTAGGATTCCAACATCCTTATAGATATAATATCTCATTTCTAGGGTAAACTTCAAGTAACTTTTGGAGGCTAACCACTTACTAGTGCATTAAAAAAAAGTCAAAGGCTTCCTATGGCTGAAATTAAAATCCTAGGAGTTTCTTATTTTTTGTGAGGTATGTGGAAAATAAAATCTATGAATAATTATAGATAATGGCTTGATTATTGAAGTGTAACCAATCACATCATAACTCAAGTAAAATTGATGACCAATTTTTCTAGAATGATATCTCATATGAGTTGTAAAACTATGAAATAGAGTTTCTAGGGAAAACAAAGAAAAAATGAAAATGAAAACCAAATCATAAAAGTAAGTGCTCAAAAAAATAGTTTAATTTCACCAATATGTTTTGCCCTTTTTTTATAGAACACAATAAATTGTATTTGTAATTATAGGTGAAAAACTAAATATCATAAATCTAAATATGTATAATAGTTTACAATTTTGATTTTAACAAATGCTAAATATACAAAAAAAAAATTAGGAAAGTTGATGCAAGAGAATCCAAGGGTTTGTACAATATTTCACCAACCAAGATTAGAGTATGGTGTTTTAATGTTTGTTTTATATTTTTAACATCTTTAATTGATGTTGTTAAACTATTCTTTTTTTGTGGGAAAAGTGCAAAGATATTTTGTCTGTTCTATCAATCTACATGGACTATTTAGTCATAGACACTTATCAAAATGGTTATTCAGTTGAAGTAATAATTAGATTATAAAATTTGGTAATATCATATTAACTAATAATTTAAACCTATAAACCAAAATTTAGATCAGTTGGAGTCACCACTAAAGTGTACCATCTATTCCTATTAGAATGTGTCATTTACCTAGTCTACAAATGGTTCTTGAGAATGCGGTTGAGCTTCGATAAGAATTAGGTTACCAAATTTTTAATAGTGACATAAAATACAATCTAAATTATTTTTTAAAATTTCATATAAATTATATAATTATCAATAAAGTTATGATAGTTTTTGTAATTGTCATTCAACTAAAAAATTTATCTGTTTAGTCTACAAATGGTTCTTTATCTTGCGGTAGAGCTACAGTATGAGTTGGAATGCCAAATTTTGAGAGGTGATATAAAATGTAGTTTAAAATATTTAGTTTAAATTTAAATATAATTGGATAAATTTCATTAAAATATGGTGGTTTTTTCTAATTATCATTTGACCTAAAATGTCACCTGATAGTTACTAAAAGTTAGGTGTTGATCTTAAAAATTGAATGCCACCTAAATATTATACATTATGTTGATGTCATGGAATTTGAAGAGACACCACCATATATCTATTATATGTCAAGAAAAATGTAATATTTAATGAGATAAAATAAATTTGGAGGAGAGACATGAGTTGTGAAGGAACATAACTCTTCAAGAGCATAACAAAGAGTTGTACTAGTTCATGAGGAATTATATGAGAGTCTATAACTCTTTCATGTAATGTAATAATATTATAGACGCATTCATGAGAGTGTGTGCATATTTGATAGTGTGATTTTATTATATTGTGATCTTTCAATATGATTGCAATGAATATTCGTTAAGTATGTCAAGTCTGAGTAATGTGTTAATGTGTGTCCATGAGTGAGTGTATAACCCTGGTAACACAAAGATAAAGGTGGTCCTTAAGGGGATCCCCATCTCTAGTGTTTGCACCAAGTGTTATCATATTAAAGTTTTTTCCTTGTGGGTCTTGTGTGGGAAAATCTTGTATGATTTTGTTATAGGCTACAAAAGAGAAGTTTGTTGACTGTATTAGAAGTTGTGAAAGAGAAGCTTTTATAAGTTTGTTGTAGCTGTGAGAAAAGTTATACATTTTGAAAATGATTTTGAGATTATATATTTTGAATCATTTGTGGGTTGTGAAATAGAATCATGTTTATTTTGGTGAGATATGGCACACAAAGGAAGAGCATGAGAGGTAGATGGCTTGACATAAAAATTGAAAGAATTCTAGGAAAGATTGGATATGATGGAGATGACTAAATAAAGTGTAGATATTACATATATGATTGAAGATGATGAAAATGAGATAATATTAGTGTTTATGTCCCTATAAATGAGATTGGATGCTTTGAAAAGAGGCCAAAAAAGTAGTGAAAAATATTCTAGCATAAGGAAAAGACTAGTAGAGGTCATGCTGAAGGAAAGAGGTAAGTCTACTTTTGATGTTATTTTTTATGGTAAAGAGAGCCCTAATAAGTTGTTAAAATAGATAGTGGAACTATAAGTTTATTTTGAATATGAGAATATTGAAGACCCGATGAGGGTAAAGACTACATGTAAGAGATTATTTGGAAGTGGAGCTATGTATTAGAAAGATATCCATAAGAGGAGACAAGGAAAGGGTAAAAAATAGGTGAGTTGATGGAAAAATATGGTTTGCAAGTTGTTGGGTCATTTTTTACACCCAAAATTTCAATAAAAGTGGCTAAATAAGCTTCATGTGGTGAGACTTGAGAGAGATAATAAGAAGAATATTGATAAGAAAGGAAATAAGAGAGGGAAGTTAACATGTGAGCAACTCATGTATTTGAGAAGTAGTAAGGAGAAATATGTGTATGCAGATAAGGTAATATTGGAAGACAACAAGAAGGTGAGGCTTCCATGTGAGAAGTCAAAGTCTATTTTTGAAAACAACAAGGTGAAATAGAGTTGTGATCAGCCCATAGGGTAAGTAACCCTCATGTAAGAGGGTATGAAGGTGATAATAGCTGATGTGGAAGAAGAAGACCCATGAAAAATTAGAATCATCCTTTGTGAAATATGGAAATGCATTTTTATTTTCTGTTTGGGAAGGTAGAAAGGTTGAAGGCAACCAAAGAAAGCTATAGTTTTATGTAAATGAAAAAATAGAGGTAAATGAATAAATCGTACATGTGGAGTTGCAAGTTTTTATAAAAGAAACAATAGAGGTGGATGAAGTGTAAGTCAAAGTCAATGCACATAAGGAGAGTATGGTTACAAAACATCAATTTGGAGGAGACAAAAACAAAAATAAGAATGAGGAGAGGTCAACCATGATGGTTGTTGAAAATGGGCCTTTGAGAGTCCATCATGAGAGATAAATATATGAGAAGACTATGATCAAGAAAGAATACATGGACAACATGTCCTTGTAGTGTGAAGAAGAGATAAAATAAATGATTGTGAGAACTATTGATTCCATTAATATGTTTTTTCAATGTGTATATACAAAAAATGATATGGATATTGATATGGTGGAGATGTTTCTACCAAGAGGATAAAAATATGAAAGTGGTGTTACATCTATGAAATAAACCCATATAGATGTTAGAGAAGATACTCTTTTGAGTCAAGGAATGAATTATCCTCTTGTGTATAAGAAGAGTACAAGATCCTTTGCACATAAAATGGAGGAGATGAAAAAAGGAGATATCAATAAATTTAGCCTTGATATAAAGAGTTTGAGAAGTGAAGAGTTATCACAAGAACAATGATAGAATAGAAGAGGCTTTGAGAAGCCCATGCTTTATGAGAATCAAGATAATAGTATTAATATGGAGGAAGCACTGATGGGGACTACTAAGTCTCATGTTTATAAATTGATTTGGGACTATATCCAGTGTGCAAGAGTAGAAATTAAGAGAGATGAGGCATTTAGAGATATCTTCCAAGGTTAAAAGTTGAAGCTAGAAGTGAAAGATTATGAACTCAAGAATGAAAGTGAGGAGGAGGAGTTGATTTTCATATCAACAAAATATTGTGGAGAATAATATTATGTTGTAGTAAAGGTGAATGATTTGATTAACAAAACATTGAGGACAATGAGAGATGATAAATTAAAGACTATCCATGAGGTGGTACTAGAGGGTGTGTTATCATTTGGATCCCCAAATGTATGTAGAATCTATTGTAATAATATTGGTGATGAGAGAAGAGATAGAAATAATGAAGAGTGATGAAAAAAGTGATTAAATAGTAAGTTTCACAATGTTGAAACAAAGCTAAGAAGGATTTAGGAGGAGGTGGTCAGTTTATAGTGGGTTTACTCCCACAAGGGTGAGAAAGATGAAATAAAAAGAATTTTGATGGATGTGAATAGTTGAAGGTGTGATTTAGCCCACAAGAATATGGAAATTAGAAAATATGAGCCTCTGGAAAAGGAGTATGGATTATGGTGGGTACAACCCCATTAAATGAGCGAGGAATGATAAGAAAAGGATGGAAAGAAAGAAAGAGTGGAGAAGAGAAAAATAATAGAAGAGGTAAGAAGAAGAGAATTGAACTAAAACCAACAAGGAATTTGAAATGGATGTACAATCATGAAAATTAATAGAAGTAATTGGTATGGTGGAAGGGAATACCATATCCATTATACTTCATGGTCAAAAGAGTGGTTTTTAATCTTATTCCATCTATGTGAGTAAGATCTCACATTTAATAAACCTCATCTGATGTAGGAGCATCCAAGGGTTCATGAAATCTTGCATCAATAAAAAAATAGAGTACGATGTGTTTGTTTTAGTTTTTTGGTTGATGTGTTTTTTATGTGATCTTGTTAACCTCTTTTAATTATGTTTATAAAGTATTCCTTTTCCAAGACAAAAATATAGAGATAATTCATCTATTTTATCATTCTACATGGACTATTCAGTCATAGACACTTGTCATAAATGGTTCATAAAATGTAGTAAGAATTAGATGATTAAATTTGGTGAGTCATAGAATTACAATGCACGACAAAATAGTTAGCTATTAATTAGTGGCATATGAGCTGGTAGATGACACATAAGGTTATTCAAAATCATATATAAGGAATGTAATTAAGGAGGATAAAGAATAGAATTAGTAAGTAGAGAAACATTACTGAAATAATAGAGAGAGATAATTAGTTAGATAAGTAGTATTATAAAGTTTTTATGAGCACCTTGTAAACCTTATTACAATATATTGTTAAGAAATGAATGAGATTATTATTGAAGTGTTATTATTTAGTTTTGGTCATGGAATATTGTATTATGTTGGACTAATGCCTTCATGTTTGATGATGTTTAGATATAATAGTGTTGTGATTTTTTTCATATGAGTGCATACTTTATTCTAGGCATGACTAAGATAGCCTAGAGAAGATTCTAAGTAACCCTATGTGCATGAGGTGTGCACTTGATAGAGTGGATGGACCCATTTCTAACTAAACCCAATTCACCCTAGTTTCCCTCTTTATGCCTCAGGTGAGAATGCAATGAGACTTGTATGATATTCCAATGTATAAAATTTAAGTGTTATAATCCTACAGACAACATACAGGTAACAACCAGATAGTCACAACATTTTTGCTCTGTTACTAAGACTTGGTCAATTTTAATTGTTGTAGTTGTAAAAGGAAGATTAGGACCAATTTATCCATGAACTTGGAAGATTATATTTTATTCATTTTTTGATAGAATTCAATAAAATGGTAGATAGTGGAGTAGAGAAAGTGTTAATGTAGCTAACTAGGTTCCTACCTATATGAGGGGTGTGGGAAGGTAGAAGGTGAAAGGGGCATGGATTATGAAAGATAGAGGGGGAGAAATATTTTATCATGGAGAAACCATATGAGCATGATCTCAAGAGGAAAAATAACATTAAGATTCGACAGGAAAGTATAGTGTAAAAGGACCCTAGATAGAGGGGAGAGTCCAAATCTAGAAGTGCTATGAGGACCTGTGCAGTATGAGGATGACATGACAAAGACTCTCACATTGAGGATATGCACTCCTTTGACATAGAAATGTGTACCACTAAATTAGATTTAAATTTTAAAGTAGAATTTGAATCACCTAAATAAGACATTTAATAAGATACTATAGACACCTAAAAATTGGCCATCAATGACCTTCAACCAAGCTGCAGACCAATTTCTACCAAAATGCATAATTTAGGCTAAAATCACTTAAACGCATTAAATGGTTCAATATTTTTATATAAAAGTATCAATTTAGGCTAAAGTATCCCTAAATATGGAAATTCATTTTATGTGATTGTTATTTCTTCCCAAATCATTTTGAGCCAAAATGCCAAAAATATTATTTGATGCTTTAAACCACCAAATTACTCTAATTTGGAAGTACACAATGCTTGCATGTGTTATTTTGTGTTGACAGCATCCTAAATGGGATATTGGTTTGTATACAAATAAAAATTACTTCTAGTTCCACTCTAGTCAAATTTTGACCAATAACATGACATTTTATCTAGTTTGATTGATTTGTGCACCAATTTCCAAAGAATTACACTAAAATGCATAAATATTTTTTAAACACTAATTAATTTAAATCAAGAGCTTAAGGGGATTTTCCATGGAGGTTATTGATTATTTCATTGTTGGAAACTAATTTTAATATTTGCATCATCATGTGACATCATTTCTTGGGAAATCATCCCCGAGTCATAAATGCAACAAATATCTAATTAAGCCCTTTCATGCATCATAAAATGCCCCTTCCCCCTAAATCGTGATGAGGATATTTGTGGATTTAAATACAAATATTAGATTAATACATGGCCACACATCTCAATATTAATTTGGAGGGTCATGATTGATCCTAACCAATATCAAAAATCTATAAATAGAATGCCTCACACTCATAATTGTAAGTTTTGATAAGCCAAAGTTACCATGCCTAAATAGCTTCAAGCCATATCTTGATGTAGTGTTATTATGCCCAAATATTGAGCCAAGATATTTAAAACCAAGCCAAATACAAATTCAAGCATGAACATGATGTCAAGAGGATATGGATATAGCCAAATCTCATTGTTGAAGACCTCTTGAAGCATAAACTAAGCAAGAAACTTCAACAAACCATTTTGGTGACACAACGAATGTAAATTTTTTTGCCTTTTATGTTTCAGTTATGTTTTTATCATAGTTTTTCTATTATACTCCTCCCTTTGAAATAGGCTTAAGGTGTTATCTATTATTGTGTTTTTGGATTTAGTTTTCTACACTAACATGATATTAATCTCCCCTTATTACAATCTTATGTTCACAAATGACATGCCCAGTGGGACCCAATGCATCCCACATACCAAATAGATGAGGATGAAACTCTTAAATCCTTGAATGAATGTTTAAAAGGCTTAAAATTTGAGTTATAGTTTTTATTTTACCATTTTCTTGCTAACCCAAGTTTACATAGTGATCATTGATGGTCAAGGGTGACCGACACCAGTTAGGGTTAACCATGATCGATTGGGTTGTAGGGGGAAAATGGGTTTTAAACTTTCATTTTGCATCTTTTCTCAATCTTCTAACTTGTTTTTTATGTTTTTGTAGATTTTAAATTATCTTTTCAATATTTGTTGTAGGTTTTGAGAAGTATTTTTTGCTAACCTAACATGTTTATATTTTGTATTTTTGCCTTTGGGTTGATAGGTGACCGATGATGGTCTTTATCGATCGACATTAGTTATCATGATTGGTAATGGTTACCTATCAATTGATGGGTGATGGTTACCTAAAAATTATTGATGGTCACTTATGACCACTGATAGACACTATGCTTTTAAAACACAAATAGAGACCTATTTTTCAAAGTTCATTTACTCCTATTTAGAAGAGATTCTAAGTAGGGGTTATAATCTTACATTTGCAGGCTGAGAGAGAAATTTAAATGCCAAATTTGCATGCTTAAGACTAGTCTAAAATTTCATTTTGGGCTTTAAAATGAATTAGTCATGTTTTGCACATTTCATTTTGGGAACTAAATGTAGCATGTTAACTTCTGTACATTTGGATATGGTAGTTTAAAATGAATTAGGATGGATAAATCTTAGAAACACATTGTTTTTAGTGCTTAGAATTCATCCTATGTCTTGAACATTTCATGTTGGTGTTGTAAAATGAACTTAGACTATTAAAATGAGCTTAGGTTTTCTTTTTGTTTAAGTTGGTTTATGTAAATATTTTCATTTTTTCACTTAATCGAAGGGTCCTAGTAATTTAACAACATCACATTTGAATTTGGTGTTTAAAAATCAAATTCCACTCACAAATTATTTGTTTAGTAAAAAGGATAGTGTGTGTATGCTATCCCCTCATCCCTATAGGGAACTTGGGTGACCAAAAGTGTCTTTCCATTACATTTTATACCTTAGTCAAAAGGCATAGAAAGAAATTTCCTTAGGTTTTACCTAAAACTCATATGGTTTGGGTGATCTAGAAACAACCCTACAGTCTTTCTACTTGTTTTATTTTCAAGAATTTTGGCTTGTGAGAGGGATTTCATCACCTCCCACAAGTTATATAGGGAATATTTAACCCAGGGCTTCATCTCCTAATATCATATTCAACCCCATTCCATGGTGGGGTATACAAATTAGGGGTGACCTATTAGGATGTTTGCTTGAGTAGTTAAGAAAATTATGTTAATGGTGTTCAATCTCAGGATGTAGGGGCAATTAGAACATCCCACTAAACTAAGAAATTAATAGATGTAGTGGCTATGAAAATGACAACACCTTTTTTAAATAAGTTGGATGATGTAGATACAATTGATGTGTTGCTTATCTTGGGTGCACAACATGAATAATGGTACACATGGGATCCATCTAGAAATTCTCAAAGCTTATAGTATTAGTCAACCCCACATTTCCATACCTTGATAGGATCTAGGATAATTACATAGTTGTATTTGTCTATTTTTTGGTCTAAGGTTACTTAGTATTATTTTTAAGTAAAAACTTGCTTGTAAACTAAATGTAAAAAACCAAACACGTTGTCCACCATTATTCTTAAACAAAGAGGCATTATGTTGTTTGTGTGAAAATAATATTTGACTTATTCAAAATATCAAATTAAACATTGTGTTTTGTATCATCTAATTGGTGTAGTTATGTTTGCCATTTGAGTGTAGACCAATTTCCAAATTTTCTTAAGTCCATTGATAATTTAAATTCAAAATATCACTTTTCTAAGTTCATATGGTTGATGCATTAAATTGGGTTTTCCATATGAAATTGACTTGAGGGAACTTGGGTTCAATTTCTAATTTGGATTGAAGTTCGTTATAGACTCATTATCATATTATCATCATTGTTGAACTTAGGTCATCTTGTACATTGCTTATACTATAAATTCATGAACAGAGTTTGTATACTACCTTTCCCATTACCATTTTTATTTATACCATGTTAAGATGAGTCTTGAGTCCATTTGACATAACACATTTGCCTTAGACTTTTGCTAAACTTTTATGTGTGTGTCATTTAAGTTGAGGAAGGGTAATGTTACACTATGCAAACTATGTCAAACTCTGGTACCTTATAGTCTTTGGAACAAAAATTTATCACATCTATTGAGCATGTTTAAGTCATTATGCTTCTCATATTGTTTCATATATTTCTTTTCAAAGTCTTTTTTTCCAAGGTCAAACCAAATTTGAGTATACCTTATGGATCATTTGTCTAGTCCAACTATGTCATTCACTTTTGTCTAGCATATTGGTTAAAAGAGTCTAGTTTATGCCATTATTTGGGAGAAAATAATCTATCTCCAAGATCATTTTGTTTCATATATCATACCAATTAATCAAGTTTATGTCTAAAAGTCAAATGCCTAGTTTATGCAAAAGTGTTTTAAATCTGTTAGATTAAAAATCTTAACTTTATTTGAAGTCTAGATTTTAATGCCATGTTTGGCCAAAATTCCTAGTACATGCCTTTATTTGAGCCTATCTTTTGACACTGCATTTGACCAAAAGACCTAGAAAGTTTTGATTTCCTAGAGTAGACTCGTTTGAAACACTTTGATCCTAAAGTTTGGTATTTTGGTTTTTAGTCCATCAAATTGACCGTTTGAGTGAGACATTTGATGTTAGCTTGTTTTATCACAAGTCTTTGAATAAACCTTTTTTGGAGATACATCTCCATTCTTTTACCTAAGTTAGACCAAGTTTGAACCTTTTATATTTTCAGACATTTCTTTACAATGTTTTTAGAACTCTATTCCCTTTTGGTAGTGAAGCATTTACTATTTGTCCCAATATTTATCCCTACACTCATAGTGGCATCATATACAATCCTGGACTTAGTAAACATATTAAACATTGTGTTTTGTATCATCTAATTGGTGTAGTTATGCTGCCTATTTGAGTCTAGACTAATTGCCAAATTTTCTTAAGTCCTTCATTGATAATTTAAATTTGAAATTTCACTTTTCTAAGTTCATATGGTTGATGCGTTAAATTGGGTTTGCCATATGAAATTGACTTGAGGGAACTTGGGTTCAGTTTCTAATTCTGATTGAAGGTTGTTATAGACTCATTATCACATTATCATCATTGTTGAAATTAGGTCATCTTGTGCATTGCTTGTACTCTAAATTCATGAACAGAGTTTGTATACTACCTTTCCCATCACCATTTTTATTTATGCCATGGTAAGATGAGTCTTGAGTCCATTTGACATAACACATTTACCTTAGACTTTTGCTAAACGTTTGTGTGTGTGTCATTTAAGTTGAGGAAGGGTAATATTCCACTACCCAAATTATGTCAAAATCTTTTGCCTTAGAGTTTTTAGAACAAAAATTTATCACATCTATTGATCATGTTTACGTCATTATGCTACTCAAATTATTCCATGTATTTCTTTTCATAGAGTATTTATTTCCAAAGTCAAACCAAATATGAGTATACCTTATGGATCATTTGTCTAGTGTAACTATGCCATTCACTGTTGTCTAGATTATTAGTTAAAAGAGTCTAGTTTATGCCAATATTTGGGAGAAAATAGTCTATCTCCAAGTACCTTTTGTTTCATATATCATACCAATTAATCAATTTTATGTCTAAAAGTCAAATGCCTAGTTTGTGCAAAAGCGTTACAAATATGGTAGATTAAAAATCTTACCTTTGTTTGAAGTCTAGCTTTTAATTCCATGTTTGGCCAAAATTCCTAGCACATGCCTTTATTTGAGCCTAGATTTTGACACCACATTTGGCCAAAAGAGCTAGAAACTTTTGATTACCTAGAGTAGACTCATTTTAAACACTTTGATCCTAAAGTTTGGTATTTTGGTTTAGTCCATCAAATTGATAGTTTGTGTGAGACATTTGATGTTAGACATTTGGTATTATCTTGTTTTATCACAAGTCTTTGCATAAACCTTTTTTGGAGATACATCTCCATTTTTTTACATAAGTTAGACCAAGTTTGAACCTTTTGTCTTTTTAGACATTGATTTTCAAATTTTTTAGAACTCTATTCCCTTTTGGTAGTAAAACATTTACTATTTGCCCCAATATTTATGCCTACACTCATAGTGGCATCATATACAATACTAGACTTAATAATGTGGTCACACAAGAGGAAATGGTCTAATACCAATATGCAGATGATGTTGTTTATGAGATGGATCCCTATCTATCTTATGACACTCAAATAAGGGGACAAAACCAAGATCCACTAGCCCACTATTTGGTTAGGATGTGTCTATACTCAGAGAAGGATCGAGAAAAAATGATCAATAACTAGCTATGGTACCTTTAGTTGGAGAATCAATTCCTCAAGAACTATACTATATTGCTACACCTTCAAAGTATGATCCTTACCTATTTGAGTGTCACCTATTGGAAAATAAGGATGAGATTTTGGTTAGAGCTACAGAAGTAGGGGCTATGTTTCTAGTAGATTTCCCCATGAGAGTTTTACAAGTATATTAAGAATACCTTACAACACACCTTAAAATAAACATGCTTCTTCTAGTAACCCCTTATCTCTTGTATTAATGACATAACAAGACCCTAGTATTCTTATTAAAGGAAAAGGCCTCATGGAGGATCACTTTATATAGATGTAGACAAGATACAAAACCTATCTAAAACTATCACATAATTTTAACCAAATGACCATATCAAATGCACCACTTATTGAGTTGGCTCCCTCAAAAATAACTTTAATCAAATTTACAAGTCAATCACATTAGGGTATAGACCTATTCACATAGAGTAATTCAATTGGGGATATGTTCAATACCGTAATTGGTGAATAAGTGCCTTTTATATCTACATAGAATAGAGATGCAAACAAAGTGGATAACGTATAAGCAAAGTTCAATTTAGGCCAAAATGGTGTGATTATATAAACAAATAGTCCACAACTATATGTGCCCTTAATTAATACCATGAGTGGCTCAAACATATAGGCACAGACACTTCTACCCCCCAACCACTAATTACTACTTCTAATCCTACACCAATTACTTCTTTAAGAATGAAACCTTAAGGATTAAGTAGCTAAATGACCACCAATATTGTGCCTCAACACAACATGATGAATATTAATCTACCACAATTGGTGATGATTAATATTCCATAACAACAAGCACAAACCAATGCATCAATGTAGCAAAGGCAAAACATCTTAACACCTCAATAGATGAAAACTAATGTTATGCCTCATTAGGTACTGACAAACAAACCTCTTCAATCATAGACCAACATATCAATCCAACTACAAATGATGTCTAATGAACAACATATAAGTATTGGTCAGTGATAAATTTTAAACCTTAAATATACATCAACTTCTCAACAAGGATTTTCATAACCTAGAGGCTTCAATGTTTCTCAAGTACCAAATAGGTAACAAATGCCTTTTTTTTAGAACATGCCAAAAGCTCAATGATATGGATTTGGTTCACAAGTTCCCCTCAATGAGTAAGGTTTGACTAGTAGATAGTAGGTCCCCATTCAAACTCAATAGGCATAGTACATCACTCTTGGCCATAACCTTCCCTCTCAACCATAATTTCCCCAAAACCAAGTCCATATACTGAACCCAAACCAAAATATTGCACCACTACACATGAAATTCCAACAAGTGTATCCTAATCTATGTATGCATATTCTTAGTCCATTTACCAACCAAACCAACATTCCACAAAAAACATACCTCTAATATACCCTGTTCAAAGTAATATGCTTGTGACCACCCAACCTCCACCCCAAGCCAATGTTTCCTCTAGTTTCCTAGCTCAACAACTACAAAAAATGAAAGATGTCATTACCACCATCCAATTTGGGAAATAAACAAAAAAATTTATGTTGGATGACATGTGTTCTTATCCATTCAATGTGGATTACTTGAGAATACCATTTCCTCTAGGGTATGAGCCACCAAAATTTGACAAATATAAGGGAAAAGGTGACCCCAAGGCCTATTTGATAGAGTTATTTATTATATGTTATCCAATGGCATATAGTGACATATACCTATTATTGTTATTCCCAAGGAGTCTAGGAGGACAAGCCTTGGAGTGGTTTTAAAGGTTGCCCAAGAATTCAATGTCAAATTTTGATTATCTTTTAGATAAGTTTGTGTAATAATTCTCATACAATTTGGAGCATGAGATTTCATTGGTCGACATAATGCAATTCAAATAGAAGGCTGGTGAGTATTTTGAAAGTTATCTATAATGATGGAGAGCACTTTCAAGCTGATTCACCCACATCTTACCAGAAGGGTAATTAGTCATTGTGTTTACCAAAATTTATATAGTGAGATATCTTACCATCTAAAACATCAGTGTACACATACCTTTAAAGAGATCATTGACAAAGTTTTTTTGATCAAGGGAGCCCTTATTAACAAAGGGATCATAAAGTTACCTCATCAAATCAAAATCAAAATACCAATTAAGAAAATGGACAAAACTAGAACCAAGTCCAAACATAAGCACCACAACTGACACAGGCTAATAACTATGACAAACCTAAGCCATTCAACCACAACAATAATGTTATTATAAATGGAGTAACTTAGTCATGACATGTCCAAAATGTGAAAACATTGTCCACTAAACCTATAAATCATATGAAAATTACTCTTAACTAATAACCTTTTCATCAAGCATAGCATGTACAATATCCTAGGCCCATGCAATAAATACAACAACCTTTTCCATTGCTAACCCCTTCTCCAAGGAGAATAGTTCTTAATAAAAATGTTTTTACTAACATTGGAGAGCCTATTAAATTTATGTTTCACAAGCTCACCATTGCTAATCTTATTAGTTATCCTATACTGAAGCATTATCCTAATGGAATTCCTTATCCTAATTGGTATATAAAATATAAATTATGTGAATATCATCAGGTTAATGGACACAATTTATGTCATTATGTGCAAATCAACATTTAATTCAAAATATTATGGAGAATGGGGAGATAAAATTGGATGGTGGAGCTTCCACTTCCAATCAGAACCTTGGTATCTATCAAAACCCATTTCCACAACATAACAATCAACCAAAATAGCAATAATTGCTAGTACAATAATAAAAATATCAACCACTAAGATATATTTAGTAGAATCAATAACAGTATAACCTAGAACATCAACCTAATGGATGGAATCAAGACTAGAACGATCCTAATAAACAATATACCTACCATGAAGTTACACATTAATACAATAGAGTTGGAGGCCATATTACAAGAGGTCACATTTCTACCATCTCTATTAATCCAAGACCAAACACCAATCAACCAAGACCTTTGCTAAATAATTCTAATCAACTAACTCACACTGGTGATCCTTCCTTGACCTAGTACTGCACACAAGCATACCAGTAATTTGAGATTACTAATTTTGGAACTTATACCATAACTCTTTCTTCCTCCATGACCATGCACAAGTACACTAACAACCAAGACTTATCCTATCTAGTCCCTCACCACCACCACCATTTGTTAGCAAGCATAGTTTTGTATCCCAAGCTGATTATGCAATCACTATCTCAAAGGTCAAAGATTACCATCCTAGGCCTAAAACCATCTGCCACTTTACCCATCCAACAACCCATTCTAGCTAAGAACAAACCATTTATCACTATACAAGACAAAACCTTTTACATTGTGGATCAATTACAAAAGACACCCACATAAATCTCCATTTTTTATTTTCTATGCATGTCCACTATTCACAAAAATATCTTGATAGAATTCCTTTGCCGATCCCATGTGCTTAATGATATATCACCTAACAAATTCAAATCTTTAGTTTTATACTTATCCCTTGACCAACAACTATCCTTTATCCAAAGTGATATGTTATCCCTTGGCCCTCTACATAATAATCCTTTATACATTGAAGTTGTCATAAAGAGGCACAAAGTTCAATGGATTAGGTTTCAATATTTTGTCTCTTAAGCTCATCAATATTCTTAGGTACAGAATAACTTATCTTCAATAAAAAATAATCACTATCAAAGCCTATGATAATGAAGAATGGGAATCACAACGCACCATTAGTTTACTAGTTGTCATTGGGCCCATGAGCCATGATACATTATGCCATGTGTTGGACCTTGATTTTTCATATAACATCCTTTTAGGTAGACCTTGGATACATGATATTCATGCAACATAATGAACATTGCACCAATGTATCAAGATCTCCCATTCAGGGATGGAAGTTACTATTCATGATGATTTATAGCCCTAAAAGCATTGAAAACATTTAGAGGCTGAATACCAAAACTATAATTATTATTTTGGTCTAAATCCAATACTTAAGAAGGTCAATGGAAAAGAGATACTTTTTGAAACTCTAGAGGCCTACAACATTAACCTAGATACCCTTGATTCCCTTTTTCACATGCCACCACCTAAAATGACCAAACATTTTACCATCTCAAATAATGTCCTAGGAGAATACTTGACTCATGATACATTTTACATTGATAATCTTCTACAGAACCCTAATTCCTCTGGAAGACCTAAATTGAAATCACCTTTCATACAATGGTAAAGAAAGGTCAAAGGTAACCTACATTATTCAACACCTCTTAGTTTCATATTAGCCACTAGAAAAGAAGAGTATCCACTCACAAACAATGAATCTTAGCTATATAATGATAAATTGGCCAATTTTTACAAAAATTCCAAGTATCTCATTCCAAATAGGACTATGGATAATCAAGCCTATGAAGGAAGAGGTCTTGACCCAAATCAACAAGGTACTCTTGAACCAATATCCATGACTCAGTACCAAAAACCCTATGGAATTAGATTTAAAATTCTTGAGCGTGACCCCATATACCTTAATCATTTTCCAATGTTGATGACTAGTGACAATGATGTCGACAGTAAAGCAAAGTCTGATCATAGCCTTTTTGATGACCTAGCTGAGACCATTTTATTTGACACTCATTCCATTTTTACCCTTACACCAGTCATTCATCATAACCCACATTTATTGTATTATCCCTAGATTATAGATAGGGACCAATAAGAATCCATAGTTTCGGTTGAAGAGTTTCAAAATGATGATCCTTTCTATGACTTTCTAGGCCTATGAGACAATGTTCCATTGGGAGACCACAAATAAGGGTTCTCAATCACATTGTATCTTAAAACCTATTTTGGAGAATAGGTGAACACTTTTATCCATAATAAAATAAATAAAACATTGAGGTCCCAAAGTGAAAACATCTTTGAGGTGCTTTTAGACCAAGGAAAAAGTAAAAAAAAAGGCCAATCTAGTGGTGAAAACCTATTTTAGGCACCATTATATGGGGGTGTTCAACCTTCTTCAAGCATAACTTAGGAGGCCAAAAATGATGAACTTGTTTGTGGGTCTAAATTTAGCTTCAAAGAACAATAAGATTTTGATCAAATCATCCAATAGTTCTAAACAAAATTTACCACATGGTTGTCCTTACCACTGGGCAATTTAGATTCTTCATGCCTAGGAGAACTTGTCGAGCTAGTCTTAATAGAGGATGTTACCATTGCCAACCAATTCAAATCCTTGTCAACCATTATAGAATATGGTTCAATGATCCTTATATAGGACACTACAGAGGTTAACATCAGGACTCTAGATGACCCAAAGTGGATCAAGTTAGGTGCATCCCTTACTAAGAATGAATGTGAAGTCTTTACAACCCCTTTGAGGGAAATTGTTGACATATTTGTAAGGGCCTATTATGACATGATAGGTTTTAACACCACCTTAGTTATGCACCACCTTATGGTACATCTTGATATCAAATTAGTAAAATAACATTCATGTAAGATACATCCTCACATCATTGTATTAGTAAAGAAAAATTTGGAAAAACTCCTAGAAGTAGGGTGTATCTGACTGATGAACTATTTAGAGTATATCTCAAATGTTGTACCAATTAGTAAGAAGCTAGAAGTAATTAGGATCTACATGAATTTTAGAGATATAAGTAAGGCCTACCCTAAATATGACTTTCCTTTGCTGAACATTGACATGATAGTCATCTCCATAGTAGGTTATGAAATGCTTTCCCTCATGGATGGATTTTCAGGGTATAACCAGATTAAAATTTCACCTAAAAACCAGCACAAAACAATGTTCTCCACACCATGGGGAACATTTTATTATTAGATTATGCCATTTGGTCTTAAAACTATTGGAGCCACATACTAAAGAGCCATGACCATCATATTTCATGATATGATGCATGAAATTATTGAATACTATGTTGATGAAATTCATGGCAAATCAAAGATCAAGGCTAAATATCCAATAGTGCTCCATAGAATCTTTAAAAGGCTACATGAGTACAAAGTTAGGATTAATCCTAAGAAGTGTGTTTTTGGAGTTACTTCATGTAAATTTCTTGGCTTCATTATGTCTTGTTTAGGCATTAAAATTGATCCTACCAAAGTATAGGCCATAACATAGATGCCATCACTGACTAAGTTGAAATAGCTTTTTAGTTTACAAGGAAATATAAAGTTTTTTCAATGGTTCATATCATAGTTGGCCAACAAGTGCCATCCTTTTACACATATTCTAAAGAAAAGAGTCATATTTCACTGGGATGATCATTGCCAAACAACTTTTCAGTAGCTAAAAGACTATCTAGCAAAGCCAATAAGTTAGGCCTGTTATATCTATTAGCTACAAATAATTCCCTAGGGGCACTTCTAGCTCATCACAATGATAATGGAAAGGATCATGTAATCTACTATCTAAACTATACATTGGTTGCATATGAACATAATTATACACCCATTGAAAAACCCTATTTAGATATGGTCTTTGTAGCTCAAAAACTATGCCATTACATGTTAAATAATAAGACCATGGTTATTTCCAAAGTAGGTCTGTTCAAGTATCTACTATCTAAAATAGTTATATAAAGTCGTATGGCCAAATGAATCATGCTTCGTAGTGAGTTTGAGATCAAATACGTCAACCAAAATTCCTTTAAGGGGAAAGTTCTTGCAGACCAACCTATTGAAGCACCCCTTCTAGATATAGAACCACTCACATTCTAATTTCTTGATGAATCCATTATGACCATAATTGACCCATCTATTGAGGAGTAGCCTTGGAAGCTGTATTTTGATGGATCATTTATGACATGTGGATTGGGGATAGGCCTTTTATTTATTACACAATAGGTAGATCTAAACCCTAAATCATTTTGGATGAACTTTCCTTATACCAATAACATGATTGAATATGAAGTACTCATTTCAGGACTTCACCAAGTGGTACAATGGAATATACATCATCTAAAGGTTTATGATGATTCTTAGTTAATCATCAACCAGGTTACAAACCACTTTCAAACCAAGCATGATAAGATGGTGCCATAGAAGGCTATGACCAACACTCTCAAACAACATATTATTTATTCGTAATTTAAGCATATACCAAGGAGAAGTAATAGAACCATAGATGCTATGAATACCATTAGATCTATAATTTGACAAATAGACACGACTAAAGAGTATTTGTTCCTCATGGAGCATTTACTAGTGCTAGCTCATGCAACTTCAACTATCATGATGATTTATGATATTTTTAGTCCTATATCTATCTAGTATTCAAACCTTTAAAACTACCTCCATTACCAAATCATGCCACATGACTTATCTCATTAACAATCCAAAGCCATCATTGACTAAACCACTTATCATACCTTACTCAGATCAACCCTTGATCACTATAGTTTTATTAAAAATCTACTTCATTATTTAACTTTAGTATAATATATAATAACATTACGAGAATTTCATGAAGGTGTATGTGAAGCCCACACTAGTGGGGCCATCCTAGCCAGAAATTTCTTGCAAATTATTGGAAAATAATGGATGTAGATGTAGTTGCATATGTGAGGAAGTGTGAAAAATGTTAATGGCATGCTAATCTGATTCATGTCCTAACAAAGACTCTAAAACCAATTCTTACACCATGGAAATTTTCTAAGTGGGGACTTCATCTCATTGGGAAGATAAACCCCACCTCATCTAATGGTCATAAACACATTCTTACCACCATCAAATATTTCACTCAGTGGGTTGAAGCTATACCCCTAACTTACATGACTAGAATGTTAATTTCTAAATTCATTTTTAATAATCTCATGTGATACTATGGCATCCCCTCCAACATTATATTTGATAATGATAGATAAATCAAAAATAAATATGTCAAATCACTATGTGCTAAGTACAAGATTACTCAACATTTGAACAAAGAATATTACCCATAAGGTAATGGCCAAGCAAAAGAATATAATAAAACCATTATTAAAATCCTTAAAATATTTCAATGATACTGGTCATGATTTGTACTTCTAAATATTCCATGCCCTTTGGGCATACCACACCAATCACCATACCCCCACAAGAGCCACTCTATACTCACTTGTTTATGGCATTGAGGCCATTCTTCCCATTTAGGTCAAGTTACCTTCTTTATACATCTCCTTGAGATGTGTCTTGGATGATGAAGACTACCAATTAGATCACCTAAAATAATTATAACTACTTAATGATAAATGCATGTCCTTACTAAATAATTTATAAGCATAGCAGAATCACCTCCATGGACACTTTAATCATTGCATCAGGCATAGAGAATTTAAAATTGGTAATCTTGTCCTTAAAGAGAACCAAAAGAATACCATAGCTGAGAATAATCATAAAGGAAAGTTTAAATTGAACTGGATAGGATCTTTCATCATTTTTGAAAATTTTGACACTGGAGCACACAAGCTCACTACACTAGACAAAGATGTACTTGATGATCCAATGAACATTATACATCTTAAGTGTTACTTTGCTTGAGTGACCTAGGGTATTTTGTATGAGGCTCACTTTAGTTGTAATATAATATTGACATTATTTCTTTATATCATACCTTTATACCACCTACCATTTCTACCATGCCTTTCCCATTAACTGATTTGTGTTATCCCTCCCTACCCGGCCCTTTGACCTTGGTTCCATGGTTACTTGCATCACAAGTATTTAGATTCAGTTTTAGTAGTTTATTCATTATTATAGATAGAGGCCATCTTTTAGAGAAGTATCATAGTGTTTTGGAAATTATATCCTTCATTTCTTGTTTTTCTCTATATCCTTATCATGTTACTTGTTATAACCGCCTATGGGCAAACTAGTGTCATTGAACTATGCAAATGTTTCCTAGTTATAATTACATATGGGAAAATTATGGGAAACAATTTTTTATCATGCCTTAAAGTACAACCTTTCCATATCTATGATGTACTATTTCCATTTACCATCTTTGCATGTTAATGTTTGAATTATTTATTTTACTAGTCATATTCCTCTATTGTAAGGCAAAACTACAGTGACCCCTAAGCCACACTCTCACAATTGTTTGAGAAACCCAAGCCATGATCTCACCATTATATGATCAACCTAAACCACACTCTCACTATTTTGTGAGCACCTTAAGCCATGCTCTCACCATTTTGTGAGCAACCTATGCTGCACTCTCACCATTTTCTGAGCAACCTAAACAATGATGTCACCATTTTTTATGAACTTAGACCATTTAGTATTTCATCATTTTCCATTGATTTGAGATACATAGAAAATTATTAAAACATTTTTAGTACCCCTCTAGCTAGCCTTTGACATTGACCACTTCTTTGCCTTAAGGATTTTAGGATCCCTAGTTATTTCACAAATGATCACTTGCCATTGAGTTTCCCCATCCTTATTGGCCAGACATCTCACACTCTCACCATTTTGTTAGTTCATTACCATTCTTATATCTCATCATCTTGTTTTTATTCTCATCATTTTTTTAATCCCATATCCTAGGATAAATACATTTGGCCTTAAGTTTTGGTGGATTTTTCATCTATAAAACTATGTAGGCAACATCCACTTGCCTAGTGCATTTGAAGATAACTCAGCCACTTCCTTCCTATTCTTCTATTCCCCATTTTTTTCTTTCCTTATTTGGATTTCCCTTCTCATCTTGGGGTAATGTTCACCATTGTATATATAATAACATTGTGGTTAACCATTGTTTATTTTCTTTTACTTTTTTGGTTTTTTATTATCTTTCTATTGTTTATTTTACCTATTTATTTTCTTTTAGTATTGTTTCCTTGATTTAGTATATATGTGTTCATTGGGTGATTCCTTGCACATTATTCTTGAATCTATCCATATGCATCTATATACATTATCATCATGATTTTTATCATTGGTGCAGTATTTTCACTTGAGTATTTGATCACATGTCAGTCCTTATACATATTTTGTTAAAGTCATCTTGATCTTCTATCATGATGCATACCATCATGTGCTATAATGAAAATTATATTTGAGAGGTCTACACAGCAATAATAGTATCAAAATATCCTTAGCATCAGCATCAACACCATTTTCAATCTAACCCCAATCATCTCCTGCATAGAGTAATTAAACAATGAAAGAATTTTCTTCCTTTGCTAGTTCAGTCAAGCATCTCCTTACTAGCAAGTTGCCCAAATTCATATTTATCCTCTATATAAATTTGATATCATACTCCATATCATTTTTTCCACTATTGGGATATAATTCATATAATCACCTTTGCAAAAATCATTGTATACCATCCCACTTGCATTTAGCAATGATTCTAACTACCTATAGGCAAATCATTATGTTTCCATTTATTTGAAGGTTAATGATTATAACCACCATTGGGAAAATCATTATCCTTCTTCTAACCAACTAGAGAATGTTTTCTTATCCTATGTCAATGATTATAACTACCTTTGGGTAAATCATCCTCTTTATCTGCACACCTAGGGCAACGTTATATACTAATTGATTATAACCGCATATGGGAAAATCAGTCTTTTCCACCTCATTTTAAACCTTTTGGTCTAATATTTTCCTCTTTTTGAGGGACCAATTACTTTCCCCTTTTTCAACCATTCCTTTGAGGGGGTACTTATAGTTCATCCATTACCATTAAAGTCATAAACATGCATGACTTTTCAATCTTTGAGAAGATTATTATATGCCTATAGCTTGAAATGCCTTCCCAAATAGGGGCAAACTATAGACATCTAAAAATAGCCATCAATGACCTTCAACCAAGTTGTCGACCAATTTATACCAAAATACACAATTTAAGCTAAAATCACTTAAAAACACTAAATGGTTCGAGTTTGTGATAGACAAGTGTCGATTTAGGCTAAAGTATCCCTAAATAGGGTAATGCATTTTATGTTATTGTTAGTTTTTCCCAAATAATTTCAAGCCAAAATTCCAAAAATGTAATTTGATACTCTAAACCACTAAATTCCTCTAATTCAAAAGCACATGACATGCACATGTGTTATTTTGTGTCGATGATGCCCTAAATAGGATATTGGTTTGTATGCTACTAACAATGACTTCTAATTACACTCCAATCAAATTTTGACCCAATTACATGACATTTTGGCTAGTTTGATTAATTTGTGCACTAATTTCAAAAGAATTGCACTAAAATGAATTTATCTTGTTTAAAGGATAAATAATTCAAATCAAGAGCTTAAGGGGATTTTACATGGAGGTTATTAATTATTTCATTATTGAAAATTGATTTTTATCTTTGCATCATCACATGATATCATTTCTTGGGAAAGCATCCATAGGCCATAAATACAACAAATATCTGATTATGCCCTCCCATGCCTCATAAATGCCCCTTTACCCCAAATCATGATGAGGATATTTATGGATTTAATTACAAATATTAGACTAATCCATGGCCACACATCTCAATCTTGAGATGGATGGTCATGGTTGATCCTGACCAATCTCAAAAATCTAAAAATAGAAGGCCTCACACTCATAATTTTAAGCTTTGATAAGCCAAAGTTACCATGCCCAAATAACTTCAAGCCATATCTTGATGTAGTGTTATTATGCCCAAATATTGATCCAATCTATTTCAAACCAACCCAAAGCCAAATATAAGCATGAACATGATGCCAAGAGGATATGGAGATAGCCAAACCCCATTGATGAAGACCTCTTTAATCACAAATCAAGTAATCCACTTCACCAAGGCATCTTGGAGATACAAATAAGGTAAAAGGTTTTGTTTTATATGTTTTAGTTGTATTTTTGTCATAGTTTTGTCATTATGCTCCTCCTTTTGATCTAGGCTTAAGGTGTTAGCTATTAGTATGTTTTTGGATTTTGTTTTATATACTAACACGATACTAATCTCCCCTTAGAACTGTGCACCACTGAATTATATTTAAAATTTAAAGTAGAAGTTAAATCACTAAAGAAGACATTCAAGAAGAGACTACCAGAGAAATGCCCATTTTACTTTCTACCTAAAGTCCATGCTCATGAATTTTTATTTTAATGTAATAAGGTGTATACCATTTTTTATTTTGCATTTTATGTTTGTGAGGTTAGTATAGGTATTCCATTCAAGTGACTTGAGCAATGGATTTTATTTTTAATATCTATGTGAGACATCAAAGTTTATAGGTGAGTGTTGTTACAACAATTTTGAAATAATATCTCTCAATGAATGAGAACTATCTAGAATTGGTAGCTAAATAAAGTATATTTTACCCTGATGACAATTAGAACAAGTAAGATCAAGATTTTGTGTTAGAAGATAAAGAAGAAAACATAGAAATGAACTTGTTGAGGTGAAGGATTAGGCACATGATTTAGGGTGTAGTGTAAAGCTACAAAGTGGCGGAAATTAAAATTCTAGATATGGAAAAGAATTATATGGGATGTGAATAATGATAAGGAAAGGTGTGGTGTTATGATTGACTTGATAATAAGGACCTATGGGTCAAGGATGATTGCCAAAAAAAAGGACATGTAGTGCCCAAAAATGTAGAAGATAACTATAGGGATAGGAAGTGTACAAGAGGAAGGGAATCACAATGCCCAGGAACACATAAGGGAAGAAGTATGCAAGGTGAATATCCCACCAAAAAAAGTGGAAAATATACAAAAAAGGTGGCAACTATGTAAAATGATATAACTCCTAGGGAGGAGGAAAAGAACAAGCACACCATTTCCTATATTTTATTTGAAGAGGAGCATAATAAACACACTAATATGAGAAGTACACTAGTAAAGGATAAATAATAGTGCTTATAAATAGAGCATAAGGTAGTTGAAATATATCCCAATATTGGATACACATGAATAACATAAACCAGAGATATACATAGCAAAATTGTAGGGCAAGGAAGTGCATGGGTAGAGTGTAACACCCACAAACACAAAATTGATAGAAGGATGCAAAGAATTAAAGGGCAAGGAATCATATAAGTGGAGTCTTTATCCTAAGAAAACAAGTATCTATATGCATGGAAAAAATACCACAAGGCAATGAATCACATTAGATAGGAAGTTCAGTTCCCTAGAATTTAGGACATGGAAAGTGAAGGTCACACCAAGATTAAAGTCATGCAAGATAGTATCATTAATTTTATAGAAGTGAAAAAAATGAAACCACATGAAGAAGGAGAAGAAATTAGGAAGGATAAAATGGAATCTAGAATGTAGTATGGGATTAAGACAAAAGAAGAGGTGGCTGGCATCCAGAGTCACTCATATCGAATTAGGGATCAAGGTGCTAGAAGGGAAGAAAGGAGAAGTTGTTCAAGGAAAGACAACCAAGTTATTATGGGGTGATGTTGACCCTAGAATTTGGATAGTTAAACAAGTATAACTAAATGAAACAACAGGTGTGTGGTAACCCAAAATATAACTATAAATATGAGCATTGATAAGATCTAACTTTTAAGTGCATGTTGACAAAGTAGTGATGAGAATGATGAAAGTAACCGCGTGTCATTGTCAAACCTGACCAAGTCAATGATATTTTTAGAAACAAATGGTGGGAGTTATGGTTTATTGCTTGACTCTAATAGGTAGATGACCATGAAGTAGAGGTTAAAATTAAAGTCCAAATGATTGATACAAGCATTAATTATTGATTGGTGACATACAAACTTATAGATGGCATGTAAAATTGTTTGGAAGCCTATATACGCAAGCCACCTAAAGAGGAGAAAGAAAAGAAGTTTCAAGTAGAGAAACAATACCTAAATACTAGAGAAAGATAGTTAGATAAGTATTATTATTAAGTGCATATGAGCACCTTATAAAACTTGTTATAATGGACTATTAAATAATGAATTAGACTAGTTTTGAAGTGTTTCTATTTATTTCTAGTATGAGTGGGTACTTGTTGGTAAGTATGGTTAGGATATACTAGACAAGACTCGAAGTAATTTCATGTAAATGAGGTGTACACTCGATAGAGAAGATGGAACCATTTCCAAATAACCCTTTCCTACCTCAATTTCTCTCTTTATGCCTCAAGTGAACATGCAAGGAGACTTATGACATGTGTCAATGCAAAAAGGTTAAGTGTTAGAATCCTATATATAATGCATAGTTTAAGGTTTTAAATCATCTATAACTCCCAAAGTTAATCCTTATATTAGAGAAGTAAGTTTTGAAAATTCAATAGTCAATCTCCCTTACATTGAGGACATTTCCAACAAGATTTCAAAATATTTAAGAAGGAATAATATCTAGTCCATTCTCATACCTCACAAAAAACTTATAAAATGATAAAATTCTTCTAAGGACTACTTAGATCCTACTATTATAATTGCTATATACAAAATTAATTATTTTTATGAGATGGCATATATTGGTGAGATGGAAGGTTCCATTAACACTAGGATTATGAACACATGCAACTGATATTAAAAAATAGTGACTAATTCAACACTAACATAACACTTAGTTAATACCAAATAATATGTTTTCATTGAGGATACCAAAGTTTTTTTTGTGGAAGATCACTTCTTAAAGTGTCGTGGGTAAGTGCATGGAATTGGGGAGCCAAAAGGGGGTCTTAAGTGGACATGTTTTTTTATAAAAAAAATTAAACCTCAACTTATATAGATTATTTGAGACACCTACACTAATAATTGGAAGATGTTATAAGAATATGAATTATATCATTTTGAGTCTAGTTTCTAAACTACTAATTTTATTTTTAAATGGTCAAGTATAATTAGGTCAAACATAAAAATTTGAAGAGGTGCTACTATTTTTTTATAAATATCATAGTAGATAGCTTGTTGTGCACCCCATCATTTTTTGAGCATCGTTTACTTTTATTTTAAACCCTTTGGTGGAAAGTTAGATAAGATCATATTGTTTGTAACATATATTTTTTAAAATGTAATTAATGCAAATTTATTTTTTTACTAATTTAACAAAAAAATAGACCTTGAAATATGATCAATAATGCATTGTTGACCATGCACCCACCTAATTTCCTCAAAAAATATCAAAATTTAAATTTTTTTTGGAATGTGTATAGAATTAGGTCTAATTTTTAACCCTAAATTTGTTTTTCAATTTGAATCAATTTAAATAAAGATACATAAAAATCATAAACATGTATATTTGTGGCATATAACACTATAAAAAGACATACTTAGAAATAAATATAGATAAAAACCTTAAAGTAAGTGAGTGTGTGTGTGTGTGTGTGTGTGTGTGTGTGTGTGTGTGTGTGTGTGTGTGCGTGCGTGCGTGTGTGTGTGTGTGTGTGTGTGTGTGTGTGCGTGTGTGTGTGTGCATGTGTGTGTGTGCATGCGTGTGTGCGTGCGTGTGTGTGTGTGCGTGTGTGTGTGTGCGCGCGCGCGTGCGTGTGTAGAAATAGGAGTGTGCTTGATGTTGTAATTATATTTTAGGAAAATTTTCAATAAAATTCATAGTGTTTAGTATGGTGGAAGTTACATTTTATTTTTTAGTAAAAATGTGCATTCATATGTGTGTTTGTAGGTCCATGCCTTAGGTTCAAGAATCCAAGCCATTCCCAAGCCATGAGGCATCTGTTTGAAATTTTAAACATTAGAACCACATACACAAAATATTATTGAAGTGATTATATTTAGTTCTAGCCATGGAATGTTGCATTATGTTGTACTAATGTATTCATGTTTGATGATGTTTAGATACAATAATGATATAGTTTTTTTATTCATATGAGTGAAAAATTTCTTCTAGGTCTGATTATGATATAGTTGTTTTATTCATGTGGTTCTAATGTTTAAAATTTCAAACAGATGCCTCATGGCTTGGGAATGGCTTGGATTCCTGAAACTAAGGCATGGACCTACAAACACACATATGGATGCACATTTTTAATAAAAAATAAAATGTAACTTCCACCATACTAAACACTATGAATTTTATTGAAAATTTTCCTAAAATATAATTACAACATCAAGCACACTCCTCTTTCTATATATATATATATATATATAGAGTGTGCTTGATGTTGTAATTATATTTTAGGAAAATTTTCAATAAAATTCATGGTGTTTAGTATGGTGGAAGTCACATTTTATTTTTTAGTAAAAATGTGCATCCATATGTGTGTTTGTAGGTCCATGCCTTAGGTTCAGGAATCCAAGCCATTCCCAAGCCATGAGGCATCTGTTTGAAATTTTAAACATTAGAACCACATACACAAAATATTATTGAAGTGCTTATATTTAGTTCTAGCCATGGAATGTTGCATTATGTTGTACTAATGTATTCATGTTTGATGATGTTTAGATACAATAATGATATATTTGTTTTATTCATATGAATGCAAACTTTCTTCTAGGTCTGATTATGATAGCCTAGAGAAGACTCCAAGTAACCCTATTTGTGTGAGGTGTGCACCTAATAGAGTGGATCGACCCATTTCCAACTAAATTTGACTCACCCTAGTTTCCCTCTTTTTGCCTTAGGTGAGCATGCAAGGATAGTTCCATGTTATTCTAGTGCATAAAGTTTAAGTGTTAGAATCCTACAAATAAGATGTAGGTATCCACTAGACATTCATAACATTTTGGTTCCATTATAGGGCTTGCTTGAATTTTGTTACTGCAATGATAAAAACAAGTTGAATATCAGTTTATTCATGAACTTGGAGGCTTAGATTTGAATCATTTTTTGTTATAAGTCAAGAGATGATATACAATGTAGTAGAGAAAGTGTTAATGTAGCTAACTAGGTTCCTATGCTTATGAGTGACATGGATAGGTAGAAGGTGAAAGGGGCATGGCTTATGAAAGGTAGAGGGGAATCAATATTTTAGCATGGAATAACCATATGAGTATGAGCTCAGGGGGCACAATAATATTCAGATTTAGTTGAAAAGGATAGTCGAAAAGGACCCTACGTAAAGGGGAGAGTCCAAATCTAGAAGTGCCATGAGGACCTATGTAGTATGAGAATGGCATGAAAAATAATCTTGCATAGAGGATATGCACTCCATTGACACAAAAATGTGCACCACTAAATTAGAGTGAAGTATGGAATCAAAATTTAAATCACCTAAAGTATAAGACATTTAAGTAGGGACTCCTAGAGAAATGCTCATTTTACTTTCAACCTGAAGCATGCGCTCATGCATTTTGATTTTGATGTAATAAGGCTTATACCTTTTTTTTTGTATTTTTTATTTGGTAAGTTAGTAGAGGTTATATTAAATCTTTGATGTAATAGTTATGTGTCATGATTTTTAATAATGCATGCATCCTCATAATTTTAGTTGAGGGAGTGAAACGAGGGTTTTTTTTGGAATCCCTATGTGAAACATCAAAGTTTATGTGTCAGTGTTTTTGTGCCAATTTTGTGATAATATCTCTTAGTAAATGATAAATATCTATAATCAGTAGCTAAAAAAAGTATATTTTTACCCTAGTGACTATTGTAACAAATGAATATTGATCTTTGTGTTATAAGGCAAAGTAAAAAACCCCAAAAACAACTTGCTGTGGTGAAGGAACAAGTACATGATTTAGTGTGGGGTGGAAAGGTAAAAGGTGGTGGAAATTAAAATTATAGATATAGACAAGTGTGATTTAGGATGCGAAGAATGACAAGGAAAGGCACGAGGTTGGGATTGACTCAATATGAAGGACCTATGG
This sequence comes from Torreya grandis, assembly GCA_037957365.1. Taxonomy (NCBI): domain Eukaryota; kingdom Viridiplantae; phylum Streptophyta; class Pinopsida; order Cupressales; family Taxaceae; genus Torreya; species Torreya grandis. The sequence continues at coordinate 428,931 of JARHVA010002727.1, read as the reverse complement.
GGCAAGGATGCAAGATAAAGAAAAGGAGGCATAATGCCCAAGAATGTAAAAGAAAATATAGGGAAAGGAAGTGTTTAAGAGAAAGGGAAGTTCAATGCCCAAGATCATATAAGGAAAAGTGGTAATCATATAAAATGACATCACTCCCAGGGATGAGGAAGAGAATAATCACCCCATTTCCTAGAGTATGCTTGTAAAGGATAAAAAAAAGTGCACCAATATGAAAAGTGCATTGGTGAAGGAGAAAGAAAAGCAATTAGAAGTAGAGTGTAAGGTAGTGATTGTAAAATTTTAATTATTATGTTCTAACCAAGTTAAATAATCAACAAACTATTAAAAACTGGACTTCTAATTTATTATCATTATTTAACAACACGATGTGATTCATATTTGACAAAAAGTGTGAGGTAGATTTAAGAGAAGGTTGGTTCTCTAGATGTATTGAGGATTAGAATGTCATGAACAAGTCGAAGGATCTGCTTGTGTCGACTATATACTAAATTTAGCCCTTATAAGTCACCAACCTTTTTTTCCTTGCTTTTAATACTATTTCCTCTTTTAGTTTTATTATTCGATGGAACGTCCTATTATTTTTAATGCGGGTTTAAAAAATGATTAATCTCTCTTCTTTGGATGTCAACTTAAAGAGACATCTCTTGCTTTAAAAAAAAGAAATTGTCTCTAGGATCTACGATACCTCTAAGATTCATAAAGCATGCATTTTATTAAGACTTATTATAGATACCACTGATTCAATTATTTATCTTTGAGCCTCCTCTCTTACTATAAAAATCAAACCATTAATAGGGAAAACTTATTTCATTAAAGACTCTGGATTTTTTTAAAATTCATTAAAGATAAGAAAAATTTCAATGAGGATATTTTAGTTAGCTTTGATGTAGTGTCTCTTTTCATAAACAAATTCCATTAAGGAATCTATCAAAGTAGTGGGTAGACACATTAATGATGAAACAAAGCCTTTAGTTGAGCTTTATTTGAGGTCAACCTTTTTCATGTTTTAGGGGTTTGATTTATGAATAAACAAGAAGAGTTGTGATGGGATCACCTCTTTATCTAGTTATTGACAACCTATTCATATAGTCTTTTTAAGACATAATTATCCACTCTTTCCCTCCTAGACTAATATGGAGGAAAGGGTATGTTGATGACACACATGTAAACAGGTCACATGCTTTAGAAAAATTGGAAGAATTTCATCAACACATCAATATTGTTATGTCTAACATCATGTTCACTAAGGAACTCAAACAACATGGCAACATTCCCTTCCTTTATGTCCTCCTTTGGAGGAAACTAGACAGGTCATTTTTTTGAAGATTCTTTATGAAATCAACACACATAGATCTCTATATTTATGCCAATTCACATCATCATCCTTCCCAAAACATTGGGGTGTTAAAAAACCTACCAACTATAACCTTAGGAATCTATGATAATGACTGTTTAGAAGAGGAGATATTTCACTTAATCGATGCTTTTAATAAGAATGGTTATAACAAGAAACAAATTAATAAATCTATTAAATATACCCAAACTCCCAAATTGAATCCTTGTGTTAGATAAACATGTTTTGAAAATGTGATTGTCTATCTCCATTACATTGAGGGAAATTTCCAATAGGATCTCAAAAAGTTCAAGAAGGAAGAATATCTTGTCCATTTTCATACCTCACAAAAAACATAGAAAAATGATCAAGTCTTACAAGGAATTCTTAGATAATACTCTTAGTAGTAGTGTATAAAAAATTAATTATTAATTTTTAATGGAATATATTAGTGAGATGGGGCATTCCATTAGCACTAAGAATATATAACATGTAGATTTGGTATTAAAATTAAAGTAGTAATTGATTCAGCACTAGTAAAATACTCAATTAATACCAAACATCATGTTTGTACTGATGACAATAATTTTTTTATCGAAGATCACTTATTGAAAGGCCATCTAAGAGGAGTTATTGATATTTGAAAATATGAAAAATAATCTGAATTGAGATGAGGGTGTAGGTATAAACCATTAACTTTCCAAAAAACATAATTATCAAACCTCTTGTCTCCTTTTTACCTAGTGTTGTCAGTGTTCCTTTTCTTGTCTTTACCAAAATAGTTTTGTCCCAGTTCCATAGTTCTAAAGGTATAGGTTTGTAGTTTTATTTTAGTTTCCACTTTTTATTTATCTTTTTCTTTGGATTCTAGTTGAGTTGATTGGTTTCCTTTAGATTCTAAATAGGTTTGGTTATATATTTCATTCCATGAATGTTGGATTATTTTCTATCTAGACCTTTCTCTAGGCATGCTAAAGTAACTAGTTCCCAAAAAGCTAATGCATTGGAATTTAATGCAAGAATGTGCTCTTGCTCTTTCATCTAAATCACATAGGAAGAAACCAGTTCTTGTGGGTTTTTTTACATGGTAATATACTCATCATATATTGGTGCTTGATCATATACCTTAATCAATGACTAAACAAAAAAGAAATGCATAGATGTGGACCTAGTTTACATTAAGTAAACAAACATGATTATGATGAAAATTGCCATGAGATTCAGAGTATTCATTACACATGTTTAGACAATATAGATTCTGATCATTATATCCAAATAGGAACCATAAGATACATAAAATATGTATTGGCAACTTAATGATACAAATTAACCTATCAACTATAATGCAATATAAGGATTACAATGATATCCTTGATTCTTCTATTTACCACAATAAATCAATTGATCCAGGAAAAATTTCTTGTGACAATTCAAGTGATGGTTCTACCCCAATTCGTGGTAGAACTTATAGGAGCCATAATTTTGCATTATAGCTCTGTGTGACTCCCCATTTGAATCATTGGAAAGCTAAGAATAAGGGGAACATATGAGATGGCACAATGCTCTAATTAGTGGGTTTTGAACACAAAAACTAAATGGAAGTTCCACAAATTTCAATTTTAGTAGTGCAATCTAAAAATAGTAAGTTTCTAAAAATAGTAATTCCTCGAATTCTGTATTGTTGTGAATCATGGAAGTCAAACCATTTAATCTAACTCAATATTAGTGACCTTCCACATCCTCCTACCTTCAACATGTGTATAAATGAAGATATAACCCACAAAGGAAATCACACATCTCTTCTCAGAGATAGGTATATATTTAGATCTTCAAATTTGATCAATAAAACATCTCTTCTCAGAGCTAGCATTATTAAAATTGTGTTATTCTTATTTTTGGAATTATCTTTCAACCAAAGTTCCTCAGTTTTGGATAATCAACCTATACCAATGTTTAGTAGCATTAAAAATATTTACATAGGAGTATTTATACTTGGTTCTCATTGGCCAAATTGTTACAATAATTATGACACTTATGGTGACTACCCATTGATCTTTAGTAAACTTAGAGTCATGGAAACCATATACTTATTTTTTATGAACCTAAGCCTTTGCACCCCTATATTTCCATTTGGTTTTGGATCCTTGTTGCCAAGTGTTTATATTCATGTGGGATGGTGCCAAAATCATGTGTGATTGAAGTTTATTCTATCCTTTAGAATCATTCCTTAACCATTTACTACTTCCTTCATGTTCCCCAAGTCTTTCATTGATATTATAAGCCCTTCACTTTTAGGTTATTTATTCATTATGCTTCCCATGTAATTAATCTCTTGTGTCATGGTCTCTCACACCATGTTTATTTTTTTCCATGCTTGTTCTATGCAATTAAAAAAATACTTTGCCAAAATTTAGGGCCCAACATCACCCCACAATACCCTCATAATTCATCTCATACTAAGCATCGGTCTCATCCTCAACCAAAAATTTGAGACCAACTTATTTGATTCAATTTTTGACACCTTCCCAATGTGATAAGGTGTGAAAAAGCTTTGTTGTTATTTTTTTTGACCAAAACTGACTTCTAGTAAAATAAGATCAACCCCTACTATTTTAAATTTTTTAAAAAGGTTTCCATGTGTCCTATAGGGTGTCATGTTGGTCTATTATCTCACTTATCCTTCCCCTAGTCTTTATTCAAGCTCATCTTCCTTGAAATGGCCTAGTCAACCAAAGTCAAACATGGTCAAGCCTTCGTCAAAATTGGTCAAAGGATAATTTTGTGTCAAATTGTCCTAATATGGTATTTATCATGTTTTAATGTGTGTATAAGTCATAAATTAGTCATTTATTATGTCTCATGTGCAAAATGGGGTCTTTTGGCCATTTTCTAACTTATTAATTGACTTATATAGACTTAAAAGAGTGATAATTTGTCACCAAGGTGATTTTAAATGTGGAAGAGGTTATAATCATGTCATATATAGTCAGATGTCAACCAGGAGTTAGTTATATTCAAAAAATGGGAGTTTCTCCTTGTTTTTAAGCCCTTTTAGGCACTTGTACAAAATGGATGATCTAATCTTCAACTAAAAACATGGATGGAGTGAATATTCACATTTACACACTGTTTTAGATGATTTTGTTTCAATGAGAATGCAAAAAATTCCATCTGCAACTTATTTTTCTCCATATTCCCTTGGTAAGCAAAGAAAGGTCAATTGCAAGCGCTTGGTATGGACCGTAAATGTAGAGTTGTGAGGAGTGATTTTGAGGGTGGATTTTAATATAAGTGAAATTAATTTTCAATAATAATAAATTTCAATTTTTTGGCTCCTCATTTATGAACAATGGCTAACACTCCAAGTAGCATTTTGTGCATCTCCATCTAGAAGGGGGTCACTATTTGAGCTTGTCTCAGTTTTTCTTGATTTAGTTTGATGGTTTTATGAATTTTAGGTTTTTAAATATTATTTTAAATACATTTAAATGTTTATTTTGTTTTTTTAAAGTTAAAATGTCTAATAAATCCCTTTCTAGACTTGTAGGTGCTCCAAACTTGTTTCCCTCACTTGTAGCTACTTCAGGTGTTTTGAAAGAGTTTTATCACATTCGATGGAGGTAGAGAACATTTATATAGATGTTTCAATCATTTAATATAAAATTTTAGGTGTTTTAACTAGTTTTAAAACCATAAAATGGCAAGCTAATGATTAGCTTCTTGTGTTTCCCATACTCAGTCAGCTCCCATCTATTCTTCAACTTTAGTCATGGTTTGTGGATGTTATTGAGATGTCCATAAAGGTGCTTTGAAGGTTTTGAAATATTGATGTATCTTGTATCAACATGGGGTGACTTTAAACCCTCCATATAGTGTAATAAGGGTGACAACCACTGTCATATGCAATTTGTTTAATTTGTTACCCATTACTACCTATAGGTGCCTTATTGAATAGCTATGGTGTCATTTTGGAGGTGTTGAAATGTAAAATAGAAATTTCCTTGAAGTCATACTATATATTTTAGGTCATAAATCCCATTTTGAAAGAGATAGAGTGGAAAGTGGAGGATAAACCATGCTAAATCCAACTGACTATGATTTTGGTTTCACTATCCCAAAAGGGACTAAACAGAGATCCTCATGGTTTTTTGAGATAGTGCATATCATAGTCAAAGAGTTTTCAAATGATCATAATTGCTTGGTTTAATATATATACATATAATAGTTATTCCAATATTAGGGTAAAAAATATAAGAGGGAGATGGTCATTTAGAACCTAAAAATGGCTAAAAAACATTGAAAATAGGTAGTAAAGTCTACATGATTTTGAAAGAAAGTTCACGTTGCTTGTAATTTCAGTTTCATAAACTATAACATAAAATTTTAATAATTTAAATTATTTAAAATAGTGTTACTAAGACAATATACTAGATAAAAGGTTAAATTTGGTGTTTTGAGACACCCCAAGCTCCCGTCTATCTGTACACAGTCCTGAAGAGTGATACTTACAGACAAAGTTTCAAACAATGAGTTGGAATAAATGTTTACAATGAGGTTAATGTCAACCAATGCCAATTTAGGATGTTAAAAATACTATGGAATGAATATTTTTCTTTCAATAGGGGTTTCAAACATTGACTTTAGGATTTCACATATACACCTACAGGCTTGGGAAGGAGCACAGTCAGTAGGGTTATATAATAATGTTGTGAATGGTTAGGTTTTTCAACTTGATTTAAGATTATAAAGTCAAATAGGGTATTTGGTGACTCCAATAAAATTATAATAAGTTATATCACCTTATAATATTTCCAAATATCACTAAAACACCCCTACAAGCCTGATGACAACCACCTATAGTCAATTGACTGACTGAGACAGTGACCTTGGCATGAGTTGAAGGAGTTGGTAACTCATTCAAGGTTGATATAGGTATAATGGATAATAAAATAGTTTTTTAAGTTCATGAAAACTCTAAATACCCATGACCAAGTCCATTTATCATCAAAGTACCTACAGATAGGGAGTTTTAGTTTGTCTCAGTCCATAAGAGCATGAAGCCTAGTCTAGCCAAAATAGGATTTAT
>JARHVA010002727.1:300000-417500 GCA_037957365.1 Torreya grandis | reverse complement strand
TCACCTCATCCCCATGAAGACACCTTTGAACCCACCTTCCCAAGATGGAAAGAGGTGGTGGCAGCTCATGAAGAAAGGAACACATCATGCTTAGGTGGAGAATGTTTTAGGGAAGATAAAATTGAAACCATCTAACTCCCTCCCACCCCTCCTAAATAATCCATTGAACCCCACTTTCCACCCCTTGTAACTAATCAAGGTTGTCTTCCCAATGTTAAGAATTGCATTGCTACTTGGGAATCCCCTTTGGCGAAGCTTCCTATTTTTGAAAGGCCTAGTATTGACATCACCAAAAGGGAATATGAGATTTAAATATTAGATGGGATTGAAGAAGAATATGGGCTGATTCAGGTTGTGAAGAGAAGGAATAAGATTCTCCTTGTGTTGAAAAAGAGGCCTTGAAATAAGTTATGTTGGACTCCAAAGAAGAAGCAGAAATGGTTTCTTTTGTTTCTCCTTTTCGTGATGTATACCAATCAAAGTATGATGATCTTTGGCATATATTTGAGAGAATATGTAATGAATTTGAATCCCTCAAATAACCTCAAAATCCTTTGGAGCAAACTAGACATGACAAGAAAAATATGTGCCTCAAAAGGAGGACATGTGGAAAATTTATATGCAAATGTTCCAAGAGTATGAAGAAGGTGAGAAGACTAAGATCCTAAAAAAATAAATTGAGGATGTTGGAGAGAAAATATGTGTTGAAGAGAATCATAATGAATAGATCCTAGATCATAATGGAGTAATATATGATGATCTTGATATTTTTGAGGATGATTTAAAGTTTGATTCAATAACCTCCTATGAAGCTACCTCCACCAACTTCCAAGAAGAATGTAAGAAAGTAACACTTCCACATGGTCATGATATAATGCCCTTTGAAGATTTTGAAGACATTTTGACCATTGAGAAGGATGATGAGATCCTTCAAAGAGATATTGACTTCTAACAAGCTATCCCATGCATGGAAAGACATATTTGTCATGACAAGATGGGACAGCAATTTGAAGCATGATTCAAGGTCTAAAAGGACCTTACCAACTTTTATAATGTATGGGATATGAATCCATTGGATGATGTATAAAGACAAAGAGCAAAGAGAAAGCAACATTCATCTAACACCCCATCCAAGAAGAACCATGTTTGGCATCCTCACTCATTTAATGAGGAAGGAGACCTAATGTACTTCCCTTTGATCCAAGAAAGGAGGTATGATCAAGATGAATGTCCATATTTTTTTACTTTCATTTATGTCTTGTTTTCCCTAAGTGAAGAGTAGCATAAGTGTGTCATTTTTTTTTTTTTTTGGGTCTTTCATTTGTTTTTCTTTCCATTTTTATGTTTGAGGTAAGATTATATGTCTTTTTTATCTTTTAAAGGTATGGCCCTGATGTTTCCAAGTGTATTCTGACTCCCATGACCAATAGATAGGATAAGGCTACTAGTCCTTAACATAGGCAAGCATGTTACCCATAGGAGTTGCGAAATTATTGACCAAATTTGACTTCTAGTCAAATTAATTCAAATCCTACTATTTTAAAATTTTGAAAAAGGTTTTCATGTGTCTTATAGGGTGTCATGTTGGTCTATTTCTCACTTATCCTTCCCCTAGGATTTATTAGAATTTATAGGGAAACAATCATGTTATATATGATTTCATGTTGTAAAGTGATGGAATGAATATTATATAATGTGAAAAAGTTAGGGAAAACCAGAAATAGGTTTTAATTTCCCTTTAAATCCTTTTTAAATATTTAAATTCAATTTTCTATCTCATGAGCCTGTTAATAGTCTTATAAACCTTGGGTTAGAATATCAATCATTAAAATTTATTGAAAGCAAATTAAAAATACATAATAATTGTTAATAAGGTATATTTGGATGCTATTAAAGTTATGAAAGTAGTTTGGATATAATTAGAGGTTTAGATATGATGTTAGAGTCAAAATATAATCTAGAAAACTAGTGGTTTTGGACCAAAAATCCTGCCAGAGTGGTCTAAAAGAGTCTAGAGGTCAAACAAGAGTTGTAACCTATTAATTTGAATATGGTTATATGAAATATGATGATTCTAGACTTAATAATCATCAAGTATTAAGATTTTATATTGTATAATTGAATAAAAGACTAAGTTCGCCTAATTTGGCCTACTATCCCTTTGAGGCATTTGATGTATATTTAGATCAAATAGAGGGAAGGACCATGGAAGGTGTATTTTTTTATATAAAAATATGATGATTATAGCCTTAATAATCATGAATTATTAATATTTTATATTTTATAATTGAATAAAGGACCAATTAGGCCCAATTTGGCCTACTAGCCCTTTGAAACTTTTGATGTATATTTAGATCAAATAGAGGGAAGGACCATGCAAGTTGTATTGTTTAATATTTTTTATCTAATAAGATAGTAAAGGAAGTGATGATACTATTTGTATGAATCCTAACACCTTGAAAATTTATTGAACTTCATTTTAGCCTTGTATCTTTTTGGGTGATATTGTTGTAGAATTGTCTAATGTGGGTGATGTGCTAGTTGTAGCACGTGTAGACATTTAGAATAAGTTCTATAAATCCTAATTTTATGTATTCATTCAAGAATTGAGATATATATTGATTAAAAAAACTAGGTGATAAAATATGTATAATGTTTTAATAACTTGTATTTGAAGACTTTGAGTTGATTTTAAGACTTGTGAAGTCTTAGGATGAAGATATCATAGTTGTACAATTTATATACTTATACCTTGCAATGTAAACCATGTTTTAAGTATTTGTGAAGAGTAAAATACTATTATTATGTCTTATAACATTGAGAGTGACTCAATAATTTTGTTAAAATCCTAAGAAAATTTCACATTGAATAATCTTAGGAAGATGTGATAAGATTTATGATAAAGTCAAGAAAACTTTATATTCTCTTTACTAAGGCTAAAAGTTAATCACAAAGTTAAAATATTATTAATAGAATGGACATAACTTTATGAAAGTATCTGAGGTTTGATATAGTAAAAATGATTCATTTAAGAATATTTCAATGTTACTATAAAACAAGACAATCCTTGAGGGATAATTATTGATAAGGTAGCTTTGAGATTGTTTGAAAGAATCTTGGATGCACCAATCAACATAAGTCATGAATAATTGAGTCTTATATCATTTTTATTAATATCATAACTTATTAGAAATTATAAAATTAATTCCTTGAATGAAAATACAAACCTATTCTAATCAAGAAGACCTATAATAGTAAGGAAGACCTATACAATAAAGGAATTGGTATTGGATAAAGGTATATAATAACTTGATTGTGTGTTTCCTAGGATTGGTATAAGGTAAATTTCTAAAGAATACATTTTGAAGTTTATTTGCATTAGGAAAAGATAACTGTTTTGATTTAGTTGAATATTGTGAAAGGTCTTAACAAATTTTATAGGTACAAATAGTACATTAAAAGTGAGTTTTGAGTTAATAATTACCTATAAGACCTAGTTCAAGAGACCTAGAAGAGGTCTAATTTCATCATTATTACTTATCCATCATACTTAATTTTACCTCTTTAAATTTTTTACCTAGAAAATGGGGTTCACTAGGTCTTCTTCACTATATGTTTGTCTTGTCTTGAAAAGGACTATCTTGTTCTTGAATTTAATATTGAAATAATATTTGGTCAAATTAAGATTCCTTATGACTTACAGGGATTATTTTAATATCATTAGTTCTCTATAATTGTAGACATAACCTTAAATCTCACTCTATATGAATGTTGTAAAAAAGACTAAACACACACTATTTTAGACCTTTTTTCAAGTTTGTCACCTTATGATAAAAATTGGGGTCACAAGGTCTTCAAAGTCTTGTTCATAAAATAGGATTTTAGAATTTTTGATTGATTAAAATTACTAAATATAAAATTTTACTATTATTTTAATATGTTATTATACTCCTAACAAATTTCTAACCCAAAAATACACCTTCATGCTTCAATGTGTTATCTTCTCTAAGACAACAAAATAAAATAGGGTTCTATCTAGGACTATTTTAAAGGTATGTCACCTTATTGGTTTGTAATATCACTAATAAATGATACTAATATTGAATTTAAAGGCTTATCACATCCATAAATAGGTTTTATAATCAATAGAAGCAATTTTCTCATTTTATTGAATTGGTTCTTTACCAAAATACAAGGAATAAGGGTTTTAGACTTATATACATGTGTATAGACCAAGATTCAACTGTATATTTCTATATAAACCTCCAAAAAACATTTAAACTCTTATAAAACCTCAATGAAGTTATATTTTAACCTTTTAATAATTTTCACAATATTTTGTGGTTACATTTCAAGTTATGATAGTTATAGTTGATGCACCTAGAGTCTTATTCTTTCTAGGCTAGTAGCTTGCTCAACTAGAGTTTTAAACCAATTATAAATTATTTACCAAAATAATTTATTAGTTATAATGGATTATCATATCCATACAAGTGTCATTTTATTCAAGTAACATGTTTCTCACTTCCTTAGGTTTTAGTTTTTTTAAGGAGAATTTAAAACATAAGGTTGTAGGCCCAATCTATTGGCCTGTAGTAATTTTTTTTGAAATAACCTAAGTTATAGGAACCTATAGGAAATTAAACCAATTTCAACACATTTAAATCATATTACCACACATTTTTACAAATTTTTAACTTATTTCAAGGTTTATTTTTTTATTTATGGATTTTTTTGTGTTCTAAATCCTAGTTTAAAAGTTTTAAGATTGTGTCAAAATAGCAAGTATGAATACCATGAACATTTAGATTTTGAAGATTGTATTGGAGACTTTAGGTTGGGGGAAGACTCTTCAAAACCCTCAAATACCCCTATCACTTACTATTATCCCTTAATCAATCATCAAATGTGATAAAAGACCATTTTTTTAATTATCAAACATTGTGTACTGCCTTTCCAAACTTGTAACTTCAAGAATATAATAATTATGAAAAAATAATACTTCAAGGCAACATCAAAATTAAACTACAAGTAATACAAGATTGGTTTTGAAATAAAGACTTCAATAAATTAGGTTTTCATTTATCAAAGTATAGATTGAGTTACAATAGTTATTGATAAAACTTTGTCTTAAGATATTATTCTCCTTTATTTGAGTTCTTTAATTTTAGTTACAGGTGGTTATTAACCTTTAGGAACACATTCTTGGCATTTGAGTATGCCCAATTAGGAGATAGAGCACTTGTTCTAGCCTTAGGATGACATTTCCCTATATGCAAAATGTAAGTTTCAGTTGGAGATCTCTGTGTTTAGGGCCTCATGGATGAAAATTAGCATCTCCAAAAAATTATGGGTGGTTATTAACCTCTAGGAACAAATTATTGGCATATGAGTATGCCTGATTAGGAGATAAAACACCCATTGTAGACTCAAGATGATATTTCCCTAGATGCAAGATGCAAGTTACAATTAAAGATCTCTATCTTTGGGGCCTCATGGTTAAAAGTTGGCATCACCACCATGTTGGGGGTGGTGATTAGACTCTGTTACCACATTATTTTCATTTGATTACCCCTATGAGGAGATGAATCACCCATTTTAGCCTCGAGATGACATTTCCCTATAAGGAAAAAGTATTATTTTTGGTAAAATTTAGACATGAATAAAACTAAAACCATAAGTAGCATCCATAAAATAAAAGAATAATCATGTTCATGTTGAAGTCATATACATTCATCCTAAATACCTCAGATATCAAATAATTAACAAACTCATGGCAGATGATTGAGTGATCATTCCTAAAATGTAACTTTTATGTAGTTAAGAGACAAGGTCTTTGCCTCTAATATAAATTTCCACTTATAGGACCTCCACTTTAAAATACATCACTTTAAACACCTCAAGATGTGAAATTTACAAGTGTTCCCACTGCTACATACTTGGAATCCATGTTGATAGTTTTTTGTAATAGTTTTGGCATTGAGAAACATTGAAAAGAAATGTTGTTAAGATGCAAACCATAGTTGGAGATATCTATTTATGGGGCCTTGTGTCTAAAAAATAAAATTTACACCATGTTTGGGGTGGTGATTAATATCTAGGACAAAATTATTGGCATTTGAGTATGCCCAATTAGGAGATAGAGAACCCATTCTGGCCTCAAGTTGATATTTCTCTAGATGCAAAATGCAAGCCGTAGTTGGATATCTCTATCTCTAAGGCCTCATGCATGAAAATTGAAATTTACACCAAGTCAAGACTGATGATTAACCTCTAAGACCAGATTATTTTCATCTGAATATGCTTGGTTAAGATAGGTAGCACTTGTCCTATCCTTAACATGACATTTTCCTATAAGGCAAAATCATTACTTTTTAGGCAAACTTTGGGTAGGTGTAAAATAAAAATCATAAGTGGTATCCATGAATTGAATGAATGTTCATGTGTGTGTTGAATTCATGTAATTTTAACCTAAATTCCATATGTTGAAAATCATCAATGAAATCATGGTAGGGGATTTAATGATCAGTCCTAAAATATAAATTTTATGTAGTCTACAGAGAGGGTCTTTGCCTTCAATAGACATTTCTAATTATGGGAGATATTCTTTGAAATCCATCACTTATAATACCTTTAGATATTAAATTTACATTTTTTCTAACTTCCATAACCTCAAAATCCACATAGATACCCTTTTTTGAAACAATTATGACCTCAAGTAACATTGTCAAGAAATGTTATCAAGATGCAAGTTACAGTTGGATATCTCTATCTCTGGGGCCTTGTGAATAAAAAATGGCATGCCCACCATGTTAAGTTTGGTTATTAACCTATAATACCACATTATTGGCATTTTAGTATGCTTAGTTAGGATATAGAGCACCTATCTTATCGCCAATGTGACATTTCCTTATATGCAAGATGCAAGTTGTAGTTACAGATATCTATCTTTGGGGCCTTATGGATGAAAATTGGAATCACCATCATATCAAGGGTGTAAATTAACCTATATTAATACATTATTATCATTTGAGTATGCCTATTTAGGATATGAATCACCCATATCAAGGCATTTCCCTATAGGGCAAAATTATTATTTTTTAGGAAAACTTTGGATATGTCTAAAATGAAAACTCTAAGTTCTATCCATGAAATGAAAGAATGTTCATGTGAATGTATAATTATTCTAATTTAAAATTTAATCCATGAAATTTTAAATCATTGATGAACTCATGGTAAATGACTTAGAGATCAATCATAAAATTCAACTTTTATGTAGTTAAGAGAAAGGGTTTTTGCCTCCAATAGACATTTCTAATTTTGAGACTTCTGATTAAAAATCCATCACTTCCAACATCTAAAAATGTTAAATTTACATGAGTTACCACTACCATATCCTAAAAATCCATGTGAATACCCTTTTTTTAAAAACATTTTGCCTTGAGTAACATTTATAAGAAATATTGTCAAAATGCAAGCTGCATGTGGAGATCTCTATCTCTAGGGCCTCATGATTCAAAACTAACATTGCCACCACATCAAAGGTGGTGATTAACATATATGAATCCATTATTTGAATTTAAATATGATTAATTAGGAGATGTATCACATGTTCTAACCTCAAGATTACATTTCCCTAATTAAGGTAAAATAATCAATCATCTAAATTAACCAAAAGTTTATCTTAGCTTCAATAATATGTAATTATCTACTAACAGTGCCAACCACATAAAGGTGGAAGCTAATTTCACACCACTAACCTATAAAAAAATATGTTTATCTGTAATAAAATTAAAATTCATATATAATACCTAAGAAATAAATAAAATTTGATAAAAGTAAACACATTTGCATTTGAGAAGTCAACATCCTTGGGAGTTCAATTTAAGGAACCACTACGATTGACTCTATTATTTATAGTAGCAAGAAATTATTCATGATCAAATTCACAAACCTTCAATAAAGTCATTTTTAATAGCATACTTGATACTTGTACAACTCAACATTTGTTATAAGAACCAAATTTGAACAGTGGAGAATCTTCCTATGTACTTTGTAATCTTCAAACAACCATACATTTGAATTTTTTATAGGATAACATCGAAGCCAAGTTCCAATAACTACCATAGACCCAATGGGATAGTGAATGTTTTCCCCATTTGTGATTGTATAAGTTAGTTTCTATTTTTCCTCTACACACCAACATAAGTAGTAGTCTATCCCCTCCTTATTATCCTCATCTACAATAACTACATAAACATGTCCTACATCACACAATAAAACATGATTTAATAACATGATCTGATGATATATTTACCAAATTTAGTACATGAAACACATGTTAAATATATGGTACCTAGTTTCACTAGATCAGATACATGGTCAAAATCATTTGATGATGTTAACTCTATAATTTTTAATGATATTGGAACCTGATATGTGTAAATTATAGCTACAGGCCTAAAAATCCATTCATCCACCCATTCTTGTGACTCACACTCATTCCAAATAAAGTCAATGCATGTCGAATGAAATCATGCCATGTGACTCATGAATAATCCAAGAACCTATGTTTGAGCTATGAAACAAGTGTAACTCACTCAATATTGTTACTATCATATAATCTTAATACTTTTCCAATTATTCATCCTCCATCAACTATAAATATCTTCGAACAGTGGACATTTATCGAGCACCATGGCCCATATTTTCATAACACCATTTATTTATATTTTTTTTCATCTGTCAAATCAATGACTTCTTTAAAATTTAACTTGTCTCTTGCAAGTGCTCTTTTTACACATTCTCTTACATCATAATTCTTCCTTTTTGCATGGCCTACTTCAGTGAAAATCTGAATATGTTTTTAACTAGTGGTCATATGCATCTTTTTGAACCAGTAGAACATTTGTGCATTCTTAAATTATGTCATATAGTTATCTGAACAAATATAATGTTGATTGAAAGTAGTGTTACTTTCACTCAACTTGCAATAAAATATCTAAAAATAACCTCACACATAATTTTAAGAAGTGTTCGATCATCACTGACATATAATTAGTACTCCCTTAATACTTTTTTATCATTCTCTGTATTGTGAAAGAAATACATGAATGTTATATGCACAAAAAGGGAAACTTGTATTGAATTGTAGTATTGTGACTAGAACCTCTCTTTGTGGTTGTAATGTGTAATTATATATAAATTCAACTACTAAAACAATAATACCAAGTGATAATGTGTACTTATGTAACTTTAATTATTTATCTAGAAATCGAGATTTGTGTGTGTGCCTTACATATTCATATACAATTTCCTCCATGAATTTGTCTGTAAATTTTGAAACATGTATTTGTTTTTATAACAAGCTCACACATTTTAGATTCATTTACATGTTTTAATTGATATGTCATAGATTTATATTTACTAAAACCAACCAATTATTTTCCAATTCTATGGGTACTCTCTTCATGGGTATAGCTTTTCAGTTTTGGCAATCCAACACAAACGCTACAAGTTCCATCCAAACATGACCTTTTATAAAAAATTATCCATCTAGTCTTTCAAAAAAATTATTGGAATAAATACCCTTGATAATTTTGGTGGGGATTCCACTCAATACTCCTTCAAAATCTTGTCAGTATGTAAATTACATTGAACATGATGAAAAATATCATAATGCACCAAAAACTCAACATTTTGCCTACAACAATTAATAGTGCATCTGTGATTAATTTTCACATATAAGGGTTTGGCCATTTAAAAATATTTTTGACTATTAGAAATATGTGAATATTTTTAAAAAGTTAAATTAAAATTGTGTATGATTCATATAAAAAAAATTAGGTTTTGGTTCCAACTCTTATTTTCAATACGTATCTAATATTAGGTGGTACCCTTGTGTTATCTTTCCAAAATTATACAAGTAAATATTTTGGGTAATTAGTTATAACCTTGTATTTCTATGGGATTCTACCAAAGAATGCCCACAAGTCATTGTTACAGGGAACACCAACTCTTTTACATATCCCAATTGATTTCAATAGTGTTTTTATATTTATGTGTAATGATTGGCTTGTTTATCTATCAATTTTTTATTTTTTGTTTGAAAACTTACCAAAGAATTTGTAATAAGGTTTCAAGTATCATTACCATCTTTTGTGTATTTATTCACACCTATTTGATGGTATGCATTACAAAAAAAATCAATATTTTCCTTGTTTAAACCATCAATATTAGATGTTCTGAATCCTAAGGTGTTCTTTATAGGTTTCATCTTAAGCACTTTCATCAATGAAATAAATAATTAGCATCTTCAAGTTAAATTTAATTTTTTAAAGTGTAATTCCCAAATTATTTTAACTTATCTTCTCATAAGGCACTCAGACATTTTTTTAGCAATTGGTTTCAAAATATTTTTATCAATTTCAATTAAATACATGTGTATTCTTTCTAAAATCCTAGGATGTGTTCTTAGTGATAAATTTAATTGATTTCATGTTTCCATATTATTTTATTCGTTCGATCGAGCTCCCATATTATTTTTTTGATTGTTACTTTCACCAATCTATGTTTCCATGTAATTTACATCATCATGCATACTATCGTCATCAACAAAAATAAAAACCATAAGATTTAAATGTGGATTTGAATTATAATTTGGTATACTATTATAATTCACAATTTTCCTTTCAAAAATTTTTATACTATCATTGTTTATTTCATAATTATTTGTGGCATTCAATTTATTAGGGATAACATACTTGCATGATATTTTTACATTCACTTCATTTTTTTCACCTCTACACTTTTAATTCCTTTGGAGTTTTATTCTTTAAATTCTTCTTCTTTCTATTACAAAATCCATCACCCATGATTATAAAAAGTTGTCAACTTTTGAGGGTGGGGATGACAATCTAATTATTTAAAAATAGATAGGCTTGATGTGTACTACCAAGTGGGGACAATTATCAAATTATTAAAAAATAGACTTGCAATCTTTAGTCAACCATGAGTAGATAATTTTTTCTAATTTTGAGGGTGGGCACATACATCAAATTAGTAAAAAATAGACTTATAGTGTGCATAATGAAATGAAGCAGAGTCTACAGGGGATAAAACTCTTGATGTGAAAAAAATGTTGTTGAATGTACATGTTATTTTTTTAGTAGAATGAAAATCTTGTATGAAATATTATATGAATTCTTAAACACCCCTAAACTTAAACCCTTAACACTAAAACCTTGATATCTTGGACCTTATACCCTCGAACATAAAACCTAATCCCTAAACACCAAGCTATAAAAACCCTAAAACCTAAATCATAAACTCTTAAAACCCTAAAAAAATCATTTGAGCCCCACTTAATATCATTTACAATAAGAATTAGCTTCTCATTGCTCAATTTGGCCCAAATCACACCACTAATTACCCTAATTAAATAATTCACTCATTTTATGATGACATGGGGGCTAATCGAACCCAAAAAAATAATTTGTACATAAATAGGTTTAAACAACTCAAATTATCATCAATTAAATTCATGATTGGACCCTAAACCTTAAACCCTATACCCTAAACCTTAAACCCTAAGACCTAAAACCTAAACATAAACCTTATAACTCAAACCTAAACCCTAATCCCTAAACCCTAAGCCATATAAACATTAAAGCATAAATTGTAAACTCTAAAAACACTAAACTAATCATTTCAAAGATAATTACCATCATTTAGATAAATAATTAGTTTCATAGGGATAAATTTGGCCTAAATCGCACCATTAATTTCACTAATTGACTAAATCACTCAATATGTGATGACATGGGGGTTAATTGAACCCAAAAACACATTCTCTACTCACAAATAGGTTTAATGAACTCAAGTTACCCTCAATTGCATTCACGATTGGACCTTAAACCCTACACCCATACCCTAAACCTTAAACCCTAAGCCCTAAACTATAAAACCTAAACCTTAAGCTCTAGAAACCCTAAACCATAAACTCTTAAAGAACTTAACCAATAATTTGACCCCTAATTACCATTATTTATATTAATAATTAGTTACACATGGATTAATATGGCCCAAATCACACCACTAACTACCCCAATTGACTAATTTTCTTAATTTGTGATGACATGAGGGATAAGCAAACCTAAAAACACATTATGTGCTCACAAATAGGTTCAATAAACTCATATTATCCTTAATTACCTTCGTACTTGGGCCTTAAACCCTACACCCTATACCCTGAAAATTAAACCCTGAGCCCTAGACCATAAACCATAAACCTTATATCCTAAATTATAAATCCTTAGCCTTAAACCCTAAGCCTTAAGCCTTAAACCCTATAACCTATACCTTAAACTTTAAACTCTAATCCTTAAACCCTAATACCTAAAAACCCTAAAAACTAAATAATAAACACTTAAAACCCTAAACCAATCATTTTACCCCTAATTACCATCATTTGGACTAAGAATTAGAATTATAGGGATAAATTACGTGGACTTTTTCTAGTCTTTTCAAGACCTTGACAAGTAGGTTTGTCATCTTAGAATAGTATTTTTTCTCATTAATCAAATCATTAATGTCTTCATCAAGGTATTAAAATTTTATTTACCTATTTTAAATGTGTTTCAACCTCCAAGATAGTCAAAAAATGAACTTAATACTAATCAAGGCAAGTACAACATAGGAGGAAGACTAGATAACACACGAATTGTTAAGTTGTTGAGTATCTCAAGGTGCATGAATATAAAGAAAGAATGTTTAGAATTTGTTTTAAAGTGATAAGATACATACCATGAAGGAAGGATAATATAAACATGGATAAAATCCCATGAATGAAAGCTTTGAGAAACAAAAGGAGGTAGGAGTGTGCAGTATTGGGGTGAAGGATTATGTATGTGTTTTGAATAATATCAATGAGGAATCCCTACTTAAAGTATTAATTGTATGGTTTCATCTCTTCCATCATGTAATTGAGTGATGTTGATAATTTTAATATTTATTTAATTCATTTTGTGATGACTTATAAGGTATGCAAGCTTAAGAAGGTGAAAATATGGTTACACAGTGATCTCCAAGGAGTATTTGGTGAGTTTGAAGTTTGTTTATGGTTTAAATTCATCATATAAATTTGGAAAAAAAAGCATATATTAGTTTCAAGCCTAAAAAATCCAATAAAAATCCCTAAAGTGAATTAATCATAATAAAATTATTCTCAACCTTGTCATAATCTTAAAATCTTAGAATTTAAAGGGAAACAATCATGTTATATATGATTTCATGTTGTAAAGTGATGGAATGAATATTATAGAATGTGAAAAATTTAGGGAAAACCAAAAATAGGTTTTAATTTCCATTTAAATTTTTTTGAAATATTTAAATTCAATTTCATATCCCATGAGCCTGCTAATAGTCTTATAAACCTTGGGTTAGAATATCAGTCACTAAAATTTATTGCAAGCAAACTAAAAATAAAAATATATAATAATTGGTAATAAGGTCTATTTTTATGTTATTCAAGTTGTGAAACTATTTTGGATATAGTTATAGGTTTAGATATGAACCTAGAGTCAAAATCCAATCTCGAAAACTAGTGGTTTTGGTCCAAAACCCCTGGTAGAGTGGACTAGAAGAGTCTAGATGTTAAACAAGAGTTATAACCTATTAATATAATTATGGTTATATGAAATATGATGATTATAGACTTAATAATCATCAATGATTAAGATTATATCCATGAAATGAAAGAATGGTCATGTGAATGTATAATTCTTCTACTTTCAAATGGAATCCATGAAATTGTAAATCATTGATGAACTCATGGTAAATTACTTAGTAATCAATCATAAAATACAAATTTTATGTAGTTAAGAGAAAGGGTTTTTGCCTCCAAAAGACATTTCTACTTTTGAGACTTTTGATTCAAAATCCATCGCTTCCAACACCTAAAACTATGAAATTTACATGTGTTCCCACTACCATATCCTTAAAATTCATGTGAATACCCATTTTTACAAAAATTTTGGCCTTGAGTAACATTGACAAGAAATATTGTCAACATGCAATCTGCATGTGGAGATCTTTATCTCTAAGGCCTCATGATTCAAAATTGACATTGCCACCACATCAAGGGTGGTGATTAACATATATGAATCCATTATTTGCATCTAAATATGCTTGATTAGGAGATGTATCACATGTTCTAACCTCAATATTACATTTCGCTAATTAAGGTAAAATAATCAATCATCTAAATGAACCAAAAGTTTATCTTAGCTTCAATAATATGTAATTCTCTACTAATGGTGCCAACCACATGAAGGTGGAAGCTAATTTGACACCACTAACATATAAAAAATATGTCTCTATAATTAAATTAAAATTCATATATAATACACAAGAAATAAATAAAATTTGATAAAAGTAAACACATTTGCATCTGAGAAGTCAACATCCTTTGGAGTTCAAATTAAGGAACCACTAGGATTGACTCTAATCTTTATAGTAGCAAGAATTTATTCATGATCAAATTCACAAACCTTCCATAGAGTCATTTTTAATAGCATACTTGATATTTGTACAATTCAACATTTGTTATAAGAACCAAATTTGAATAGTGGAGCATTTTCCTATGTGCTTTGTAATCTTCAAACAACCATACATTTGAATTTTTTATAGGATAACATCAAAGCCAAGTTCCAATAACTACCACAAACCCAATGGGATAGTGAATGTTTTCCCCATTTTTGACTGTAGAATTTAGTTTCTATTTTTCCTCTACACACCAACACAAGCAGTAGTCTATCCCCTCCTTATTTTCCTCATCTACAATAACTACATAAACATGTCATACAGCACAAAACAAAACATGATTTAATAACAGGATATGATGATATATTTACCAAATTTAGTACATGAAATACATGTAAAATATATGGTACCTAGTTTCACTAGATCAGATACATGGTCAAAGTCATGTGATGATGTTAACTCTATAATTTGTAATGATATTGGAACATGATATGTGTAAATTATAACTATAGGCCTAAAAATACATTCACCCACCCATTATTGTGACTCACACTCATTCCAAATAAAGTCAATGGATGCAGAATGAAATCATGCCATGTGACTCATATGAATAATCCAAGAACTTATGTTTGATCTATGAAACAAGTGTAACTCACTCAATATTATTACTATCATAAAATCTTAATAGTTTTCCAATTAATCATTTTCAATCAACAATAAATATCTTCAAAAATGGACTTTTATCGAGCACCATAGCCCATATTTTCATTACACCATTTAATTATTTTTTTTCATATGTCAAATCAGTGACTTCTTCAAACTTTAACTTCTCTCTTTCAAGTGCTCTTTTTACACATTCTATTGAATCATAATGCTTCCCTTTTCCATGACCTACTTTAGTAAAACTTTGAATATGTTTTAAACTAGTGGTCATATGCATCTTTCTCAACAAGCTGAACATTTGTGCATTCTTAAATTATGCCATATAGTTATCTAAACAAATATAATGTTGATTGAAAGTAGTGTTACTTTCACTCAACTTGAAATAAAATATCTAAAAATAACCTTGCACATACTTTGAAGAATGTGTTTGATCATCACTTACATATAGTTAGTATTACCTTAATATTTTTTTACCATTCTCTCTATTGTACCATGAATGCATGAATGTTATATGTACAAAAAGGAAAACCTATATTGAATTGTAGTATTATGACTAGAACCTCTCTTTGTGGTTGTAATGTGTAATTATATACAAATTCAACTACTAAAACAATAGTACCAAGTGAGAATGTATACTTATGTAACTTGAATTTTTCATCTAGACATTGAGCTCTGTGTGTGTGCCTTACATATTCATATACAATTTCATCCATGAATTTGTCTGTAAATTTGGAAACATGTATTTATTTTATAACAAGATCACACCTTTTAGATCCATTTCCATATTTTAATTGATATGTCATAGATTTATATTTACTAAAACCAACCAATTATTTTCCAATTCTATGTGTACTCTCTTCATGTGTATAACTTTTTAGTTTTGGCAATCCACCACAAGCGCTACAAGTTCCATCCAAACATGACCTTTTATAAAAAATTGTCCATCTAGTCTTTCAAAAAAATGAATGGAATAAATACCCTTGCTAATTTTGGTGGGGATTGCCCTCCATACTCCTTCAAAATCTTGTCAGTATGTAAAGTACAATGAATATGATGAAAAATATCATAATGCACCAAAAACTCAACATTTTGCCTTCAACAAGAAATAGTGCATATGTGATTAATTTTCACATAGAATAATTTGGCCATTTCAAAATATTTTTGACTATTAGAAATATGTGAATATTTTTTAAAAAGTTAAATTACAATTGTGTATGAGTCATATAAAAATAATTAGGTTGTGGTTCCAACTCTTATTTTCAATATGTCTCTAATATTAGGTGGTACGCTTGTGTTATCTTTCCAAAATTCTACAAGTAAATATTTTGGGGAATCATTTATAACCTTCTCTTTCTATGGGAGTCTACCAAAGAATTCCCACAAGTCATTGTTACAAGAAACATCAAGTCTTTTTTATATCCCAATTGTTTTCAATAGTGTTTTTATATTTATGTGTAATGCTCAGCTTGTTTATCTAATCAATTTTTTAATTTTTGTTTGACAACTTACCAAAGAATTTGTAATAATGTGTCAAGTATCATTACCATCTTTGGTGTATTTATTCATACATATTTGATGGTATGCATTACAAAAAAAATCAATATTTTCCTTGTTTACACCATAAATATTAGATGTTCTTAATCCTAAGGTGTTCATTATAGGAGGTCTCATCTTAAGAGCTTTCATCAATGTAATAAATAATTAGCATCTTTGAGTTAAATTTAATTTTTCAAAGTGTAAGTCCAAAATTATTTTAGCTTATCTTCTCATATGGCAATCAGACATTTTTTTAGCGATTGGTTTCAATTTTTTTTTATCAAATTCAATTAAATACATGTGTATTCTTTCCAAAATCCTAGGAGGTATTCTTAGTGATAAATTTTATTGAATTCATGTTTCCATGTTATTTTCTTCATTACTAGTTTCTAAATTAGGTGGAGTTCCCATATTATTTTCTTGATTGTTACTTTCACCAATCAATGTTTCAATGTAATTTACATGATCATGCATACTATCATCATCAAAAAAAATAAAAACCATAAGATTTAAATGTGGATTTGAATTATAATTTGGTATACTATTAGAATTCACAATTTTTATTTCAAAATTTGTTATACTATCATTGTTTATTTCATAATTATTTGTGGAATTCAATTTATTAGGGATAATATACTTGCACGATTTTTTTACATTCTCTTCCTTTTTTCCCCTATACACCTTTAATTCCTTTAGATTTTTATGCTTTAAATTCTTCTTCTTGCTATTATAAAATCCATCACCCATGATTATTCCATGTTGTCAACTTTTAAGGGTGGGGATGACAATCCAATTATTTAAAATAGACAGGCTTGATGTGCAGTACCATGTGGGGACAATGATTAAATTATTAAAAAAGAGACTTGCAATCTTTATTCAACCATGAGTATATAATTTTTTTATAAATTTTAGGGTGGGGACATACATCAAATTAGTGAAAAATAGACTTATAGTGTGCATAACAAAACAAAGCAGAGTCTACAAGGGATACAACTCTTGATGTGAAAAAAATGGTGTTGAATGTACACATTATTTTTTTAGTATAATCAAAATTATGTATGAGATATTAGATGCATGCCAAAACAACCCTAAACATAAACCTTTAACACTAAAACCTTGATCTCTTGGACCTTATACCCTTGAACATAAAACCTAATCCCTAAACCCCACGCAGTAAAAACCTTAAACCATAAATCATAATCTCTTAAAACCCTAAAACAATCATTTAATCCCCACTTAACATCATTTACACTAATAATTAGGTTCACATTACTTAATTTGGCCCAAATCACACCACTGATTACCATAATTGACTAATTCACTCATTTTATGATGACATGGGGGCTAATCAAACCCAAAAACACATGTTGTTCATAAATAGGATTAAACAACTCAATAATTCTCAATTACTTTCATGGATGGACCCTAAACATTAAACCTTATACCCTAAACCTTAAACCCTAAGATCTAAACCCTAAACATAAACCCTATAACTCAAACCTAAACCTTAATCGCTAAACCCTAAGCCATAGAAACTGTAAACCATAAATTGTAAACTCTTAAAACCCTAAACTAATCATTTGAGACCTAATTATCATCATTTAGACAAATAATTAGTTTCATAGGGATAAATTTGGCATAAATCACACCAATAATTTCCCTAATTGACTAAATAACTCAATATGTGATGACATGGGGGTTAATTGAATCCAAAAACACATTCTCTACTCACAAATAGGTTTAATGATCTCAAGTTACCTTCAATTGCATTCACGATTGGACCTTAAACCCTACACCCATACCCTATACCTTAAACCCTAAGCCCTAAACTATAAAACCTAAACCTTAAGACCTAGAAACCCTAAACCATAAACTCTGAAAACATTAAACCAATCATTTGACCCCTAATTACTATCAATTAGACTAATAATTAGTTTTGTATGGATAAATGTGGCCCAAATCACACCACTAACTACCCCAATTGAATAATTTTATTAATTTGTGATGAGATGAGGGATAAGCAAACCTAAAAACACATTATGCTCACAAATAGGTTCAATAAACTCAAATAATCCTTAATTGTCTTCGTGCTTGGGCTTTAAACCCTACACCCTATACCCTAAACCTTAAACCGTGAGCCTTAAACCATAAACCATAAACCTTATATCCTAAATTATAAATCCATAGCCCTAAACCCTAAGCCTTAAGCCTTAAACCTTATAATCTATACATTAAACTTTAAACTCTAATCCTTAAACCCTAATTCCTACAAACCCTAAAAACTAAATCATAAACTTTTAAAACCCTTAACCGATCATTTGAGGCCTAATTACCATCATTTCGACTAAGAATTTGAATTATAGGTATAAATTTAGCCCAAATCCCACCATTAGCTAACCCAATTGATTATTAGAGTATGTATTCTCAAGTTTTCTAGGTGCATTATTTAGCACTATTTAGCACTATTTGTGGTTTTATCCCACATTGGTTAGATTAACTAGGTTTCT
This sequence comes from Torreya grandis, assembly GCA_037957365.1. Lineage (NCBI taxonomy): Eukaryota > Viridiplantae > Streptophyta > Pinopsida > Cupressales > Taxaceae > Torreya > Torreya grandis. The sequence goes on along the minus strand of JARHVA010002727.1, from coordinate 398,253 downwards.
ATTTTGCCTTGCCTATATAATTAAGTGCTTTGTATTAGCTTATCATTAATATTCTCATAATCATAATATACATTTGGCTTTACTTTGTGATGCATTCCATTTGTATGCATGTATTGTGATGTTCTTGTTAAGAACTCTTATGATATTGGCCTCATAGAATGTTTTTACCATTCCTAACATGGTACCAGAGCCTTGAAGAAGTTCCAACCATCCTTACGTTATAAATTCTAAGAGAAGATCTTCATGCCTCTTGTATATTTTTTGAAGTTTTTTTGAAAATTTTGAAGTTTTTCATTATTTTGAGGCAATGATAGAGAAGAAACTACGCATTAGATTTGTTTCTTTACTTCAGATATAGCCTTAGCACTTTTATTTTGATTCTAAAATCTAATGTATTCCAAATTTTTTTTAAAGAGAAGCTTCGCATCATAATATTTTTTTTTAGGATTAACATCTAATTTTGGCATAGACTTTCTTAAGATATAATTAAGAAATATTCTCTATTATTTGAGTGGCCATTAAGAACGTTGTTGGATTTAACTCACTTTGTTTTAGAGTTTTTTTTTTGTAAAAAAAAGGGAATTGAAATCTACAAAGTTATAAGCCTTCTACCATAAAAGACATAATTCCAATGCCACCACTTTTGCAAATTTATGTCTATGCTTCCAACGCCTCCTACTACAAGTTTTTTTTTACTTTATTCTTACCTTGGCATCAAGTTTTTCAGAACTACTAGTCATTACAAAAAAAGAGTAATAGATATTGTCTTTGGCATATTCTCAAGTTTGGGATTTTTTCCCAGTATATGTCACTACTCTTTTCTGTCCTATATGACATTTTAAGATTCACGTGGGAGAGAAGTGGCATTTATTTTCTATTAGGAGGGAGCTCTGCATTGTCCTCTAAAGATAGGCATTGAATTTTTCACTTGGATCTAATATGTTGGAGTTTATTTAGAATAATAGTTCTAATATTTGTTTGGGGTGACCCTCCTGGAGTTTGTTTGTTTTAGATCTAAATGCCAATGACATATTTATAAAGAGGCATCCTTCTTTTTTATAAGAGATGAAAATTCTTCATATGATCTTGATATTGCAGACCTGCATTGAGTTTGCTACTGTGTTGGAGGTGTTTGGGAGAGCAGATTGACACTGAAAAAAGAGAGAAATTTGATCTTTCCTTGCAATATTTCATCAAATATATCATTGGATCCTTTGGAAGTTGCCATATATCATTATTTTCACATGGAGTCTTTATTTTCTAGCAATTTTTGACTTGGATCTACTTGTGGAGCCCACAGACAATCGGCTCCACCTTCCTCTCTTTTCACAGCTATAAAAAATTTATTTTTTTGTGTAAAAAGTTGTATTTTTTTGCTTAAAGAGAGAGTAAAACTTGATTTCATGCTTCTTGAGGTAACTTGGAAAATGTTTTTTCATTTATATTGACTTTTCTAAGTCCATGGTGAAATTTAGATTCTAACGAGTGGTTACACACCCATGTTCTTTTCTGATTTGACCTCCAAAATTAAATTGTAGTGTTTTTAAATTATTTTTGACACATTTTACTACAAATCAAAACACCAATAAATTTTGAATGGTAACTCATATTTGAATTAAATTTTTTTCAAAAGTGCATGTTTTTCAATTATCCATCATGTGGTGTCATCATATTGTAAAAATGTCCTACTTTTATAAAGTGCCAAGTTGGGGGGGGTGTCCTATAATACATCTTTTGGGGGGTTATCTCAGTGCTAATTTTTATGCACCCCTTGTATTCTTTATACTCTTGGTGATTGGTTGGCATGGCATATACATCTAGCATTGATCATTTTGAGCCTTTAACAACACATAATTACCACACATGGTGACCTAGAATAGAGACAATCATTAAGTGCAAAGGATTATGGTCCCTAATGAATGAAACACAACCATAGTTCACAAGAGAATATGAATATTTTTAGCATCAATCTAAGTTTGAAGAATGTATGAACATAATTGGGAGTTATGTGAGTGATAGTCTTCTATTTCACTTTGATAGGTGTGACACTCCATTTAAAATATGGACTAAGTTACAAGGGTTGTTCGGGAAAGTAGACCACTTGCAAGCTATGTAACTTGAAGTAGAGTTCACTTCACTAAATACAAATGACTTTGCTGCCATTGTAGATTTTCTCATAAATTTCAAGCATTTATTGACATAGCTTAAGGGGAGTGGTTGAGATAAAAAGGATGAAGATTATGTCTACTTAATATTTTCTAAGTTGAGTGGCCCTTTCCAAATCTTTTCTTCTATTTTTTTATCTATTATGGATACCTATGGTACTGCACTTCAAATGCCTGATCTTGAGTTATTTTGTGAGAGACTCACCAGGGAGGAATCCAAATTATCTCACCTTGAGTCTTCAACTTCTTAGAAAGCATTAGTGGCATCACATTCTAAGTCTAAAGGAAAATCTAAGCTTAAAAAGAAAAACCATCCTCCTCCACCTCAAAATGCATTTAAGACCCCCAAGACCAATGCACTTAAGCCCAAAAACACTTCTACATATAAACCCAAATGATATTCCAAGCCCAAGTGTAATTATAAACTATATTTCTCATGTTGTGGGAGGACTAATCATGAATATGGTCTAAGAATTTGACTCAAGAGATGATGGTTAGTATGGTGTTAGTTCCTAAATAAAAACAAAATGAAATAAACACACTAATAACATAAAATCTCTAGGCCTAGACACTAGGGAGAGATTAGTTAACAAAATCAAATGACAAACACAACTAAATAGAAAGGAATGAAAACACAATATTTCCCTCACCTTCCTTAGATGCTCCAAATGCCTTTATAGTGGTGGATTGCTTAGCTTGTGCTCATGAAGTCCTTGGCAATGGAAGTTTGGCTACCTCTATATCTCCTTGGCACCTTTGGCTTGTGGCTTATCTTAGCTTGGAATTAATTTGGCATGGTAACACTAGTTTCATGAAGCTTTTAAAACCATTTGAGCATTATAACTTTGCATAATCAAGACTTTTTTTTGATGTAGTGAGGCCTCTCATTTATAGATTTTTGAAAATGTCTAGAATCAACCAAAACCATCCATCATAAGATTAAGATGTGTGGTTGAGGATTAATTTGATTTTTATAATTAAATTTGTAATTATCCTCATCATGACATTGGAATAATGGGATATTAAGAGCCATGGAGGGCATCATGAAAGGCATTCATGAGGCATGGAGGGCATCAATCTTGATATTTGTGGCATTTATGGCCTAAAGATTTCTTCCCAAGAAATGAGGTCACCTGATGATGTAGATATTCAAAATTCATTTCTGAAATAGATTATTCAACAAGTGTCCATATAATTATTAATTTTGTCTTGATTTGGGTTAATTAGCTCTTAAGCATGATTAAGTACTTTGTGCATAAATTACCCAAACTAATTATAATGCCTTATTATTAGTCCAAAATTTGACTAGATTGGAATTAGAAGTCAATGTTAGATGTTTTGGAACCATATTCCCATTTAGGATGTTACCAACAACAAATAATGAAGGCATGTGTCTCATGTAATATATTTAATAGGAAATAACAATCCAGAGCACCCAAGTGCAAATTTGGTATTTTGACTCAGAATGATCTAATCAAAGTTAGTTGGCCCATAAATTGCATTACCCCATTTAGGGATACCTTGGTCAAAATTGGCACTTGAATATATTAGTTTCACATCATTTAGCATGTTTAGTGCTTTTAGGCCAAATTGTGCATTTTGGGTGGAAATTAGCCAAAATCTTGGTTGGAGGTTATTGGTGGCCAGATTTAAATGTCTATAGTTTGCCCCTATTTAGGAAGGCATTAAAAGCTATAAGAATAGTAACATATTCTCAAAGAATGAAAAGGTCCTATATGCCTAAAATGACAATGATGATAAACTAATTTTATGATGCCCACTTGAAGGATTGGTTGGCACAAGTAGGTCATCAAATAGTCCCTCAAAAAGAAAGAAGTGAAATGAGGGGACCAAAGAAATGAAAGATGATAGGGTGAAAATATAATGATATAGAAAAATTAGTCAACATCACTAAGAATGTAAGTGGGATGGTGTAAAATGGTTTACCGAAAGGTGGTTATAAGCATTGTACCCCGATAGTGGCAATGTGGTATAATAACACAATGATTTGGCCAAAGGTGGTTATAATCATTAAGAAGATGGAGATGCCCCAGTTAGGATAGACAAACAAGATAACATGCCCATGTATAGGCAAAAAAATAAAAGTGGTGACAACACAATGATTTTCCCAAAGGTAGTTAAAATCACTAAGAAATGTAGTAGGACAGTGTGCAATGAGTTCCCCATAGGTGGTTATAATCATTAGACCCCGATTATAGAAAACATGATAGACTTGGTCGATGATGAGGGTAACTTAATCATAGAGGGTAATGATGAATTGGAACAACCTAATATTAGGGATATGCTCTATTTGGGATATGATTAAGATGGAATCAGGATGTCAGTGTTGAAGATATGCTACCATTATTAAATAGACTTCTTGAAGCTAAGGCTTGTTATTGCACATGTCGATAGACATCATGGTATAACATCATGAGGACTTGGTCTAAATATGCATAAGGATTGACTCCTATAAACCAATACTCAATAAAAATAAACACCAATGATAGAAACCATGATGACAATGTAAACATATGAATATGGATGGATTTAAGTGTAAGTGTGCGCAAGGAATCACCCAATGAACACACATAAATTGAATCAAGACAACAGTGCTAAAAGAAAACAAACAAGCAGACAAATAAATAAAAATAAGAAAAAATAAACAAAAAAACAAACAATGCAATAGAAACCCTATGAACATTGCCCATAGAAAATAGGTGACAACTTAACAAATGAATAAAATGAGGGAATAAAAGAAAAGGAAGGGGGTGGTTGATCTATCTCCATATGCACTAGGCAAGTGGACGTTGCCTACATAGTTCCATAGATGTAATATCCAATACAAAATATCAAGCCAAATGTAGTTCTCCTAGGGAATGACAAGAATGTGATTACTAATGAAAACAAAAAACATGGATGTGATAGAATAAGAGGAATGGTCTTGCAAAATAGCAAGTTCATGAGAGAAAAAAAGGCCAAAAAGGATGGGGAAACTAAATGACAAGTGTTTTCCTTCTAACTTAGTAAGGGTTCCTAGAATCCTTAAGGCTAAGAAGTGGTCAATATTTTTGTTATTTTTTAATGATTCTTCAAATTTTTTTGAATTTTTTTTTAAGTTTCTCAACTCAATCGAGAATGATGAGACACTCAATGGTTCAATCTTGAAAAATAGTGAGAGCATGGCTTAGGTTGTTCACAAAATGGTGAGAGGATGGCTTAGGTTGCTGACAAAATGGTGAGAGTGTGGTGGAGAAAGTGTGACTGAGCTAACCTCCAAAAGTATTGAGTGATGCCTAAATAGTCTCAAAGTAGGACCTCAAGTCACTATAGTTCTACCCTTATAGTGGAGGAATTTGACTAGTGTAGCAGTTAATTCAAACAAAGTAGGCACAGTTGGTAAAAAGGCAAAGTGTGACATAAAAAATGGTAAGTTGGTACGTCAAGGCTTAATGTTATAACTAGGACATAATGGTATAGATCAATGGTACTAATTGGCCCAAAGGTGGTTATAATTAGTAGCAAGACAAGTGGTAAGAAAAGAATAACAAATAAAGGATGCAACTATCGAAACTTCTATCACACTATCTCAAAATGTGATCTCTATCTAAAGTACTTGAACTAATTGATGAATTGATTAGATACATCGATGCTAAAAATGCATAACAAATGAAAAAAACAAGGTCAAATAGGATAGGCTTTAGAATACACTAGGTTGATAGAATAGAAATAGAAAGTGGATATGGTGAAGAGGATGGATAGGGATGGTATTTGTATAAATAAGAATAGTGATAAAATGACATAAGTGAAATGGTCCTTACAGACAATACACCTTAGTGCTCAAGAATAGTACCACTTGAGATGAATAATATTCATTAGCTCTAGAGGTTCATCGCCATCTGGTGTGGAAAGCCTATATGCTCTTGATCCATAATCTATAGTGATGATGAAAGGCCCTATTTAGTTTGGTTTGAATTTCTATTTATGCTTTTTCTCAGCCATGGTACTCTTTTGGTTTTCTTTAAGAACAAGATCACCAAGTTAAAATGTTCTATAATTAACATGTTGATTATCATGCCTTTGAGTTAGTTATGATATGCTTGAAGATTTTTGAGTACAACTATGCATTTCTCATCAAGTAGGTCTAGCTCTTGCAGTTAAGATATTTGATAGTCATGATCATCCAAGACATGCTTGAAAGAGATGTGTAGTTAATGCAATTCAACCTCAATGGGAAGGATGGCTTTAGTACCATAAGCAAGTGAGTATGGAGTGGCTCCTATGGGGGTATGATGATTGTTATGGTATGCCCAAAAGGTAGACAATATTTAGAGGTGTCAATCATGATCATTATCATTGTCAATCTTTTTGAGGATGTTAACAATTATTTTATTGGATGCCTCAAGTTGGCCATTACCTTGAAGGTAATATGCTATAGAAAAAAGTTATGTGATGTTATATTTAGTACACAACTGGTCTACATCCTTGTTCTTGAACAATCCTTCATTATCATATATAATGTTAGAAGGGATACCATATCAACAAATGAGATGGTTGAAAATGAATTTGGAAATTTTATTTCTAGTCACGTGAGGGGTATAACTTCAACCCACTTAGTGAAATACTCAGTGGTGGTAAGGATATGTTTATGGCCATCAAATGAAGTGGGGTTAAATTCCCAATGAGGTCAAGTCCCCATGTAGAAATTGGCCATGGTGTTAACATTAGTTTTAAAGTTTTGTTGGGGCATGAATCAGATTAGCATACCATTGACATTTGTCACACTTATTTACATATTTTATGGCATTTACATCCATTGTGGGCCAATAATAAATAATATGCAAGAGATTTTTAAATAGGACTGCCCTACTAGAATGAGCTCCACATACTCCTCCATGAACTTTTCTTAATGTTAGTGTAGACTCTACCAAAGTTAAACAACAAAATAGAGTTCCATCAAAACTATGAAGATAAAGGGTGAATCCAAGTAAAGTATAACAAGTGGAATGATGAATGAAGGATTTGATTTATTTTTGAGATAGGTTAGGTGGAAAAACTTAGTCATGAAGTTAGTTGTAAATGTCTATGTACTAGTTAGAATTAGGACCAACAATATAAAAAATCATGGCAACAATTGAAGGTTCATGAGCTAGTGTTGATAAATTCTTGATGAGGAAATGATATTCTTTAGCTTTATCTATTTGTTGAATAAGAGAACCAATAGTATCCATGGCATCTACAATTCTATTACTAGCCCTTGGTATGTGCTCAAACTAGATGTTGACAATTTATTGTTTAAGAGTGTCGACCATGGCTTTATATGGAACTAGCTTGTTATCTTTGGTTCAAAAATGATATGTAACCTGATTGATGATTAACTAAGAATAACCATAATTTGGAGATGAGATATATTCCAATGCACTTCTTGTCAAAGTCTTGCAACAAGTTCTTCATGCTCAACCATGTTCTTTGTACAAGGAAAGCTGATTCTGAATGATTTAGGGATTAGATGCCTCTATGGTGTAATAAACAATAGGCCCACCCCTGATCCATGTGAAATAAATGAACCATCAAAATATAGATTATAGGGATACTCTTCAAGGGGTGTGTTAATGATGGTCATGATGGATTCATCATAAAATTGAAATGTGAGTGGTTGTGTGTCCATGAGAGGTGCTTCAACAAGTTTATCTACAAGATCTTGTCCCTTAATTTCCTTCTAATTGACATACTCTATGTCAAACCTAGTGAGAAACATGATCCATTTAGCCATTCTACCTTGAAAAGCTTTTTTAGATAGTATATACTTGAGTGGATCTACTTTTGAAATGACCATGGTTTTATTATTCAACATGTAATGGTGCAATTTTAGAGCTACGAAGATCATGGCCAAACAAGCTTTATCAATATGTGCATAGTTATGTTCATATGTAACTAAGGTATGTCTTAGGTAGTATACAACATGCTCATTTTCACTATCATCATGTTGAGCCAAGAGTTCCCCCAGATCATGGTCGGTAGCTAATAGGTATAACAAGAATGGCTTTCCCAGTATAAGAGGTAATAAAATAGGTAGATTAACAAGATATTCTTTGAGTTGTTGAAAATATATTTGTTAGTGATTATCCTAGTGAAATTCAACTCACTTATTTAAGAGGTGTCTAAATAGATGGCACTTGTTTTCTAACTGAGAGATGAAGCATCGGATTGACTGGATCTTACCCTACAAACTATGAAATTGTTTTAAATTGGTTGGTGATAGCATCTTGGTTATAGCATGGACTTTAGTTGGATTGAATTTAATACCTTTATGAGACATGATGAAGCCAATTAATTTTCCTAAAGTTACACCAAACACACATTTATATAGATTGAGTCTAACTTTGTACTCCCATAATCTTTCAAATATCTTACACAGTACTGCTAGATCGTCAGCCCTAGTTTTGGATTTTCCTAATATGTCATCAACATATTCCATAACAATATCATTCATTATATCATGTAATATGATAGTCATGGCCCTTTGATATGTATCTCTAGCATTCTTAAGTCCAGATGGCATTACCTGATAACAAAATGTTCCCCATGGAGTGGTGAATGTTGTTTTATTTTGGTCTTTTGGTGTTATTCTGATCTGGTTGTATCTTGAAAAGCCATCCATGAATGGAATAATTGCATAACCTACCATGGAGTTGATGATAATTTCAATATTAATAAAGGTAAAATTATCTTTAGGATAAGATTTGTTGATGTGTCAAAAATCAAGACAAATTATTATCCCTTCAGGGCTTTTACTAATAGGTACCACATTAGAGATCCATTCTAGGTAGTCAATGGATCAGATCCATCTTGCTTCTAAGAGTTTTTAAAACTCTTTCTTTACCAATATAGTAATGCGAGGATGCATCTTACGTATATTTTATTTTACCAATTTAGCATCAGGATTAACCACAAGGTGGTACAAAACCAAGGTGGGGTCTAAACCTAGTATGTCAAAATAGGCCCATGCAAAGATATGTACAAATTCTCTCAACAAGGCTATAAAGATGTAATATTCCTCCTCAATGAGGAATTCCCCTAATTTTATCTATTTTAGGTCTGATGGAGTCCAAATATTTACCTTTGTTGTATCTTCGACTAGAAGGGTTAAACTGTCTTCTAGGATAGTAGGCAATAACTTGAACTATTAAATTATGTTAGGGTCCTCCTTTAGGACTTGCTCTTCAACTTATCCTAGGCATGATGAATATGAGTCCCCTAACTGGAGATATAGCCATGTAATAAAAATAATTATAAATTATTGAAGAATTGATCAAATACTTGTTATTTCTCAAACCTAAACTCTGATCCACAAGTAAGTTTAACATTTGTGGTCTCCTAGTCTAAATTCAAATAAGAATGAACACCCCTATCTAATGGCACTTAAAACAAGTTTTCACAATTATACTGGCCTTTAACTTTACTTTTCCCTAGTCAAAAAGTGCCTCAAAGAGGTTTTCACTTTTGGACCTCAATGTTTCACTTATTTTTTTTGGCTAAAGCTGTTCACTCATTCTATAAAATATGTGGCAAGATTCAATGTGATAAAGAATCCTAATTTGTGATCTCCCAATGGAACATTGTCTATAAGGCCTAAGAAATCATAGAATGCCTCATCATTTTGGAACTCATCAATTGGCAGACTAGATTCTTACCAATCTATCAGATAGGGATAATATAATGGAAAAGGGTTATGATGAATGGCCAAGGTAAGGGTACAAATGGAATTGTCATCAAACAAGTTGATTTCAGCTAGGTTATCAAAGGTGAGGCTATGATCAAACTCTACTTTTCTATCAACATCATCATCACTAGTCACTAGTGATGGAGTTTGAATAAGATATGTGGGATTACCTTGAGATGGTTTAAATCCAAACCCATAAGGTCTCTCATACTTAGTCATAGACATTGGCTCAATGGTTCCTTACTGATTTGGTCTGAGGCCTCTTCCTTCATAATTGTGATGCTCCATGATCCTATTGGGAATAGGATACTTTGCATTTTTATAATAATCAGCTAAATTGTCATTGTATAACCATGATTCATCCCCTTCAAGAGGATCAGGTCCTAAGCCAAATGCTGGTACAAATATGACAGGGCCTTTATCTTTGTTATTTTGTTGTCAATGCATATGTGGGATGACTTTAGGTCACCCAAAGGTTTTTAGATTCTGAGGAAGATTATCAATATGAAATGTATCATGGGGCACATACTCTCCTAGTCTATTATCTAATATGGTGAAATGATTAGAAGCTTCAGGAGGTGGCATGTGAGAAAGGGAATCCAAGGTATTAGGATCTATGCAATTATCTAGTGAAGGATCGATAAGCATAACCTTTCCTTTGTTTTATTTGGAACTTAGATTCATACCATACTGATAATTATAGCTTTGAAATTTGGCCTCAAGATGCTTGTAGTGTTCATATGGGTGTAAATCTCTTGGAATGTTCACTTCCATCCCTAGGTGGGAAAACCTGACACATTGGTGAAACGTTGAAAGGACTACATGAATCTCATGTAACCAAATCCTTCCTAGAAGCATATTGTATGATAACTCAAGATCAAGAACATGGCAAAGATTATCATGGGTCAAAATCCCAATTATAACTAGCAAACTAATGGTGCCATGTGATTCTCTTCCTTGATTAACATAGGCTTTGATAGTTGTTATTTCTCATTGGAGATCTACCATTGTGTACCCAAGAATCTTGATGAGCTTTAGAGACACTATGTTGAGGCCTGATCCATTGTCTATAATGACATGTTTCACTTTATATCTCTTTATATAAACTTCTATGTATAATGGATTATTATGGAGTGGGCTAAGGGAAGACATATTGCTTTGGTTGAACGTGACTTGTTGGTTTGGAGCTAGGTGTGTAATTAAAGATTTAAATTTATCAGGGGATATGTCACTAGCAATACTGGATTGGGTCAAAAACTCATTCAAGATGTTTTTATGGATTATCGGTATTCACAGCAAATCTAAAATAGAAATTTGTGTTGGTGTCTTTTGTAATTGTTCCATAATATCAAATTTCTTGCCTTGGTCAGTAGTGAATGGTTTATTCTGAGGTTGAATGGTTGATTGGATGATAGGCAAAGTGGTGGATGGTTGTGGGCTTGGGATAATAATCTTTGATTTCTAAGTTGTGATTGCATAATTAGGATTGAATACCAGACCATTATTGCTAATAAATGATGGGAATGGTGTGGGACTAGATAGGATAATTCTCGATTGCCAGTGTACTTTCTTGTGGTCACGTGCCAAGAATGAGTTGTCAATATAAGGTCTAAAAGGGGAATTCCTAGTTTTTTAGTTTGCCTATATGCACTCCTAGGTTAAAGAAGTATTATCCATGTAATTTGGCTCAATAGGGTTGTTTATCAATGGTCTAGGTTGATTAGTGATTGGTCTAGGATTAATGGAGATGGTATTAATGGTACCCCCTAGAATATGACCTACAACCCTATTATAGTCATGTGCAACTATATGGTAGGTTTGTTGGTTGTTACTATTATGACCTTGATTTTTTCCATTGTTCTATCACTAAGGGTTTTACTGCTAATTTTATTGATAATACTGGTTTGGCCTTTGATTTTGAAACTATTGATTTTACTATTGCATTGGTCATTGTTGTTGTTTTTGCTGATTATTTTTCTATTGACGATTATTATATCAGGGACAGGGGTTTTGATAAATCCCTAGAGTTTGATTAGAAGTGGAAGAACCATTATCTAATGTTATTTTCCCATTTTGCAACATATTCTCAATTAAATTCTTAATTTAGACACATATTCATAGATTATGCCCATTGACTCGATGATAGTCACATAATTCATTTTCATGGTACCAATCAAGATAAGGAATGCCTTGTGGATAATGATTTGGTATAGGCCAACTAATTAGATTAGCGATAACAAGCTTGTGAAATATAGACTCAAAAGGTTCTCCTATGTCACTAAAGACATAATGTGCAAGCATGATTCTTCTAAAAGGAGGGGTTTGTAATGGTAAATTTTATTGTATTTTTTGTGCAAGTCTTTGTTGTTGCACTTGTTGTATTGTTTGGAGAGGTTGTTGGGTAGGAGTAAGCTAAAAAAGTGGTGCAGATGATGTTTACACTATTTGGACATGATAGGATTTGGTTAATCTATTTCCCACAACATTCTTATTACAGTTGAATTACTTTGGTCTTTAGTGGTTATTGGCCTAGGCTGATTGTGATGCTGGCACTTGAATGGACAGTTGGTCATTTCCTTGATTGGCACCTTGATTTTGATTAGATGAATTAAGCTTGATGACTCCTTTATTAATGAGTGCCTGCTCGATTAAAAAACCTTTATCAATGATCTCTTTAAACGTATGTGCACATTGTAGTTCTAGATGGTAAGCTATCTCACTATGTAAACTTTTAGTAAACACAGTAGCTAATTGTTTATCTAGTAAACTATGAGTGAAATGGCTTGTAAGGGCTCTCCATCACTATAAATAACTTAAAAAAATCTCATCAGATTTTTGATTTGCTTGTGTTAAGTCTACTAATGAAATCTCATGCTCGAGATTATAGGAAAAGTGCTACACAAACTTATCATAAATATCATCAAAATATGTTACTAAAATTTTGGGCAACTTCAAAAACCACTCCAAGCCTTGCCCAATGAAGATCCTTAGAAAAAAAATCAAAATGTATATATCTGTATATGCCATTGGTTGACATGCGATAAAGAATTTGGTCAAATGAGCCTTAGGGTCACCTTTCCATTTGTATTTATCAAATTTGGGTTGTTCGTATCTTAGAGGAAATGGTATCTACAAATACTCCATGTTGATTAGATAGGAACATACGTCATCCAATTTAAACATTTTAGTTTATTTACCATCTTGAATGGCAATAATTGCATCCTTCATCTGTTGCAATTCTTGGGATAGGAAATTGTAAGGAATATTGGTTTGAGGGAGAATATTAGTTTGGATAGATGGTTGCAAGGTCACAAGTGGGACACTTTGACTAGGGTATGATGGAGATACCTATTAGGGTACATTGGTTTGGTTGGGGAATGGAACAAGAATACACATATGTGGATTAGGATGTATTTAAAAGTACACACTTGGTTGTGTGATACTCTAGTTTAGGTTGATGATAAAAGTTTGACTTAGAAGATTTTATGGTTGGGACAGAGGGATATAACTATACTATGCCTATTGAAATTGAAAATGGATATGTTACCAACTAATCAAACCTTAATGTTGAGTGGGAACTTGTGGACCAAGACCCTATCTCTAGATTTGTGGAACATTTTGAACCAATGGTTGTCTAGTAGGTACCTAAGAAACATGGGGACATCCTTGTTGCATGAATCCCTATGAGGAAGTGAAATCAGGGTGCATATTTGGCATATATCACTGGCACATATTTGCATGTGGTTGATTAGTCATTGCTTGGTCTTAGATTGCCATAGTAGTCTATGACTGAAGAGGTACATTTCTCATTACGTAGTGAGGTGGAACATTAGTTGTCCCTAATTGAGGTGGAAATTTATTTATCCTCTATTGCATTGATACATTAGATTGTGCCTATTGTTGTGGAACACTACTCATTACTTGTTGAGGAAGAGTAGGATTCATCACATTCTATCATTGAGGCATGTCATTAGCCATTGTTTGATTACCTAATCCTATAGGTTTTACACTTGATGAAGTAGCTAGTTGAGGTTGGGATTAGTTTTTAGAAAATCCTCTACCTTGGTATGATGATCTACTCATGGGATTAACTACAGGCACATGTTGTTGGCTAGTTGTTTATACATTCATACCACTTTGATCAGGATTAGATGTTGTTTACACATTATCTACTATGTTTGGCTCACTATTATGTGTATAGGCCAAAGACACTTCTTCAATAATGGGCATATGCATCAAGTTATCTATCAAAATAGTTTGTATGAATGGGTTAGAACTCAGATTCTCTTGTCCAGTTAACTCTATCAACACTCTTATTAAAGGAACTAGGTCAATAAGAGGCCTACTTACCATGTTCATCTAATTAAAATTATGTGCTAGATTTATGTAGGATTGATATGCTATCTAAGTTTGGTTAAAGTGATCTTCCATGATGTTTTTACCTCGATCAGATATATTGGGGTCTTGATACATTATTTGGATTAGAGCCATAGGATTTCTAGAAGAAGCCTATTGATCATAACTGATATTGTGGGCCACTCTTACTAGACTTGATAAATTTTCATGGGGGAAGTCTGCTAGAAACTTGGCCCCTAACTCTATGGCTCTAACCAAAATCTCATCTTTATTTTCTAAAAAATGTCACTTAAACAAAAATGGATCATATGTGGAAGCCATATTAGTAGAATATGACTGTTGAAGTACTAGCTCATCCACTATAGGCATTATAGCTAGGTATTAAGTGGTTTGTTTTGGTTTTGTTCTAAATAAGGTGTTGTGTTAACCATATAGTTAGCTAATAGATCTTGCCTTTGATCCCCTAATTGAGTATTATAAGAGGAATAATAATCCATCTCATAAGCAATATTATCCACATAGGGGTCTTACACCAGTTCTTCCTATGCAACCATATTACTAATCCCCAGATTGTACACGAGTCCACTACGAGTGTAGCAATACATGTTGGGATCTATAGTCAATGCTTGTGCGATAAAATGTCAAAGAGTTCTTCAAACTCTAAAAAGGATAATGTCTAAAATAGACCATGTTTCAACTTGGTCTAGATTTGTTAAAAGGGTCAATAGGTTTATGAAAATATTTGTGAGGAAAGAAGCTAGTGTGAAGTATCTAACGTTTCACTATTCACATAAAGACAAGTAAGTAAATGGACCTAAAATCAAAATGCCAAACTCTAAGGTTGAAGTGTTTCAAATCAGTCTAATCTAGGAATTTAAAATTTGTTAGGTCTTTTGGCCAAACATGACGTCAAAAGATAGGCATCAAACAAGGCATGTGCTAGGATTCTTGGCCAAATGGTGTCAAAATCTAGAGTTTAAGAATAGACGAAAGTTTTAATCTAATGGATTTGAAACACCTCTAACAAACACTAGGAATTTAATTCTTGGAGATGAACTTGATCAACTAGGAATAAGGTATGAAACAAAAGGAACTTTTAAAGATAGTTTATTTTCTCACAAAAATGGTATAAAACATGGTTCTTTTGACAAACAAGCTAGACAAAAGTGAACAATATAACCGTTTTAGATAAAAGATCACAAAAGTACACCTATATTAGTCTGATAATGTAGGAACAAATTTGGAAATCTATGCAAGAGGATCTATGAAACAATATTTGAAATGCTTTGGGTAGTGTAATGATGCTATACTACCCAAAAGGTGTAACAAAAAATTTTGTTTCAAAAACCCTCTAAGGTAAAGACATTTTTCTACAACTTTGATAGCATAACAATACTTTTATTGATTCAAAATGTTGTGGTGCATAGACTTAAAGTGCAAGTATTTTTAGCAAAAAATGGCTTAAGTCTATCAAGTGATGATAATGATTATGAGTCTTAAATAACCTTTAACCCAAATGGGAAATTAAACCTAAGTTCCCTCAAGTTTAGTGCAAATGGTGATTCCACTTAACACATCAACCCTATGAACTTATAAAGGTGAAATTTTAAATTTAGATCATAAGTGGACATAAGTAATGTTGGTAAAGGTCTAGCCTCAATTGGGCAGCATAACTATGCCAAAGTGGATGATATGACTCTCAATATTTTGATAAACTTTTAAACAATTTAAATTGATGATCTCACATGGGAAACATAACACATCTTTGTTCAGAGGAAAAATTGGACTATGTGTTTGGTTTGGATTATTTACACCAAGTTTTGACTCCAAACAAGACTTTAATCTAGGACAAGACCAACTAATTAATCTCTCTTATATCCTAAACTGACAAGGTTGCTTGGTATTGTTAGAATCCATCAATATACATCATTTGAGAGGATTTTAAGTGTTCATCCAAAAGTAAATGTGTATTATATAGTAGGGTTTTTATAGGCCCCCCTTTTCTTAAATTATGGTACTGTGACATGGACCTTGAGGTGCACCTTGCACCAACAATACTTCTATGGCAAGTGGGGATTTGTCTACGATCTAAAAAGTTTCCAAACTATCTAGGGGAATCAATTGCACAATGACTTTCATGCCAAAAATTGCAAAAGAAAAGCATAGATTTTGGGTCCATATCACTTGACTTGTTGCAACAATGTTTAGTCCTTTTTGCAACCACTACACCCTGTTATTTTCTTGGTGTAGTGCGATGTCCAAAGTGCCACTACAACTCATGTGCAACTCCAAAGGAGCCAAATGAAGTCAATGCTGGGAGATGAAACCTCAGGTTAAAGCTTCCCTAAAGAACTTGTTGGAGGTGATGAAGTCCCCATTGTAAACCAAGTTTGCATAAAAATAAAGAAATCATAAAATAGAAAGACTTTAGGGTCATTTTCAAGGTCACCTAAACTTTGATGAGCTTTTAGGGAGTGCTTTAGATGACTTTCTTTCTATGCCTTGGACTAGGCTACTTGCAATAGGAATGACACTTTTGATTCCAAGGGTTCCCTATAGAGGAAAAATGGAAGAGCATACATGCAAAATTCCTCTTTTTTTCCAAATAAAGATTTAATCCAAACAACTATGGCAAATAAGAATTTACAAGTGTGTTCAATTTTAAGCCCAAAATGAAAGATTTGGTGGTGTTTATTTGACCCCTTGGTCTTAGTTACAAACTTTGAGAACATTCACCAAAAACATCTAAATTCTTTGTTAAACACCCAAAACAAGGTTCCTAATTGATTTTTAATCATGAAAAGGTGATTTAAACATGTTTTGAGTAAATATCACACTTGGTCCAATAGTAAAAATGTTAGCATGTCCTTTAGCTTTGAGGCTCTTTTTAGTTTGAAACAATAAACTTTGGAAAAATAGCTCTAGGGTCTATGTTTCTAGAAAAACACAGTGAGCAACATCAATTTTTACAACTAACAACAATTAATTTTGCTATTTGACATCTGTTAAGCTATGCAACTGATGTTGGTATTACCTATCAATGTCGGTTATTGTGTAAAATTATGGCAAACAAAAATGACAAAATAAAGTTAGAAAATCAATTTGCAAGAGTTTTAAGGGTCCAAATAAATATTTTAGAGTTGAAAAATGATCTTCTTTAGGTGTGAGATGCATCTAGTCCACTGGGTGTGTCATAATGTGATCTAGGAATTTGACTCAAGAGAGGATGGTTAGTATGGTGTTAGTTCCAAAATGAAAACAAAATGAAATAAACACACTAATAGCATAACATCTCTAGGCCTAAACACTAGGGAGAGCTTAGTTAACAAAAGTGAATGATAAACACAACTAAAAAGAATGGAATGAAAACACAATAATTCCTTCACCTTTCGTGGATGCTCTAAATGCCTTTGTAGTGGTGGCTTGTTCAGCTTGTGTTCATGAAGTCCTTGGCAATGGAAGCTTGCCTACCTCCATCTCTCCTTGGCACCTTTGGCTTGTGGCTTGTCTTAGTTTGGAATCAATTTATCATGGTAACACTAGTTTCATGAAGCTTTTAGAACCATTTTAGCATTATAACTTTGCATAATCAAGACATTTTTTTTGATGTAGTGAGGCCTCCTATTTATAGATTTTTACAAATGTCTAAAATCAACCTAAACCATCCATCCTAAGATTGAGATGTGTGGTTGAGGATTAATTCAATTTTTGGAATTAAGTTTGTAATTATCCTCATCATGACATTGGAAGAAGGGGTAATTAAGAGGCATATATGGCATCATGGAAGGCATTGATGAGGCATGGAGGGCATCAATCCTAATATTTGTGGCATTTATGGCCTAGGGAAGTCTTCCCAAGAAATGAGGTCACCTGATGATGCATATATTCAACATTCATTTCTAAAACAAATTATTCAACAAGTTTTCATGGAATTATTAATTATGCCTTGATTTGGGTTAATTAGATCTTAAGCATGATTAAACACTTTGTGCATAAATTACCCAAACTAATTAGAATGCCTTTTTATTGGTCCAAAATTTGACTAGATTAGAATTGGAAGTTAATGTTAGATGCATTGGAAATGAATTCCCATTTAGTATGTTACCAACAATAAAAAATTAAGGCATGTGTCTCATGCAAGATATTTGATAAGAAAGAGCAATCCACAGCATCCAAGTGCAAATTTGGCATTTTCACTTAGAATGATCTGATCAAAGTTAGCTATCCCATAAATTGCATTACCCCATTTAGGGATACCCTAGTCAAAATCGATACTTGAATATATTAGTTTCACATCATTTAGCATGTTTTAGTGTTTGTAGGCCAAATTGTGCATTTTGGGTGGAAATTAGCCAAAATCTTGGTTGGAGGTTTTTGGTGGCTAGATTTAGATGTCTACAATAAAGAGTCTAGGTGTTTCAAAAGAATTCAAGCCTTAGAGGATGTATTTAGGAAACACAAGATCTCTATCTCCTCTCTTTCTCATATCATGAGCATGGGAAAAAAATTAATTTTTTTAGAAGATCATAATTACCTTTTTTTGATAGTTGGATTATAGATTCTGGTGCTTCACATCATATGACTTCTTCCAAAGAGTCCTTTGCATCTTCTAGTTTAAGTTGCACTTCTAACATTGAGGTTAGAGATTCTTCCTTCATTTTTGTTAAGGGGAAGAGTGACATATAGTTAGATGGTGACTACATCAATGATGCACTATATGTTCCAGACATTGCTACCAATCTACTTTGAGTGTATTAGATTTGTCATTTTGGTCAGGGCAAGACAGTGACTTTCACATTACATGGTGCTGAAGTTCAAACTTTATTAGAGCCATACACACTCATTGCACATGGTGTTGTTGATAATAGTTCTCAACTTTACTAATATTAAGGTTTTGATGATACTTATCCTCTAAGGACATGTTTAATTTCTCATGTAGATTCTAAGAGTCAGCTTTGACATGAGAGATTTGAATACTTGAACTACAAATATTTGAAGGAGTTGAGCACTCATAGTATGGTAGAGTGTCTTCTTAAAGTTTTATATCTTGATGGAGTTTGCCTCAATTGTGCCTTGGGGAAATAACACCATAATCCATTTCCTAAGGGGATGTCCATGAGAGTATCTTCATCAATTGAGCTTATGCATAGTTATTTGATGGTCTTTTATACTCCTTTCAATGGAGCTAATAATGCACTTACCTTGATTGAAAATTTATTGAGGTGTACTTGGATTTACTTTCTCAATTACAAGAGTGATGTCTTTTCTAACTTCAAATTCTTTAAGGCTTTGATTTAGAAATAGTCATCAAGAAGCTTCATATAGATTATGGTGGGGACTACTTCATTCAAGAGTTCACTAATTTTTTAACATGCCATGGTATTGTTCACTAGCATTCTATTCCACATACCCCATAATAGAATGGATTAGTAGAGAGGAAGAACCAAACTTTGACATAGATGGCTAACTACATGATGCATTCATGGGATTTACCTCCTATCTATTAGGTAGAGGTAGTTAATTATGAGAAATATATTTAGAACTATACACCATACCAAGCATTTGATTATATTACTCTTAAGGAGGCTTGGTCTTTATCTAAGCCTGATGTCTCATTTTTTTGAGTCTTTGGGAGCCTTGCTTGGGATTTTATACCAAAGAAGAAAAGGAAAGCATTGGACAAGAAAAAAAAAACCTTTGGTCTTTGTAGGGTGTTACAAGGACATGAGAACTTATCATCTTTTAGACCCTGATACTCATGATTTTCATGTTTAAACACATATATAGTTTGATGAGAATTTCACATCTCATGACTCTTCATCTTCTTCCATGCCTTATTCTTCTTCTTTCCATGATTCACCTCCTCTTGAGGATTCATTCATTGAGGAGCTAGTTTAGGAGATTCCAGGGGAGCTTATAGAGGATGATGATCTTTTTCCCATTGATGTTGCCACTATACCTAAGTGGGATCATACTATAATTGATGAGTCAACACCATTCATATAGGATCTTCTACATACTCAACATTGTCATGTACATTCTACAAGTACTAAACTTTTATGTTAGGCATTCTCTGAGGATCTATAGTATTTTTCAAAAGCTCATGCGATACAGGAGTGGGATGATGTGATGATAGATGAGTATTCTTGATTGATGAATAATCACACTTGGGATTTGGTCACTCTTCCTAAGGGAAGGAATTTAGTCAAGTGTAAATGGATTTACCACACCATATATGTAGTTGATGGGTCCATTAACAAGTATAAGGCATGCCTTATTGTAATTGGATTCTCATAATATGAAGGTATTGACTACTCTAAGACTTTTGTACCTAATTCCAATATAGATTTTGTTCTCCTTGTACTTTCTCTTGATGTATCAAGGGTTAAATAATATATTACATAGACATTAAGAGTGCTTTCTTGCATGGAAACTTGCATGAGGAAATATATATGGAGCAGCCTCTTGGATTTGTTAATGATTCTTCTCTTGTTTTTTTACTTAGGAGGTCTCTTTATGGTGTCAAAAAATCCCCTCAAGCTTGGTATGAGATGGATTAATTTCTTCTCTCTACTAACTTTATTTACTACCACTCTGATCCCATAGTGTATATTCTATTTATTGGGGAGGACATTGTTATTCTAGTCCTTTATGTTGATGATATGCTTCTCATAGTGAGCTCCTCATCTTATATTCAAACTATTTAGTAGGCAATTTTAGCCTAGTTCAACATTCTAGATCTTGGTATTTTGCACTTCTTCCTAGGTTTATAGATTTCACAGTTAGATACAAGGATTTATTTGAGTTATCAGAAGTACACCATTGATCTTCTTCAGTGTTTTGGCATGGATGATTGCAAGCCAAGTCCTACTCCTTTTAAGTCTAGATTGTCTCTCACTACCTCTTGTACTACTCCACTTTGTGATCCTACATTGTATAGGTAGATGGTTGGGAGTTTTGTGTATTTGACCCATACTTGCCCTGATATTTCATTTATAGTTGGGCTTGTATCTAGGTTTGCACATGACCCTCATGATTGTCATTGGTAGGATATTAAGAGGATTGTGAGATATCTATGAGGCACTACTTATTTTGGATTTCACTACAACAGGGTTCTACTCATTTGGCTGGATATAGTGATTCAGATTGGGAAGGTTCTCTTGATGATAGGCATTATACTTATGGCTAAATATTTTGTCTTGGTTCTTCACCTATTATTTAATTATACAAAAAATAATAGGCTATTTCACTATCATATATAGAGGTTGAGTATAGGGCAGCAATTATAACAAGTCATCAAGTTCTTTGGCTTTGTCAGTTGTTGACAAAGATTAACTTCATGGAGGATTCATCCACTATACTTTAGTGTGTCAACAAAATAATAATTCATATATATCACAACCTAGTTGAGCATCAATGGACCAACCACATTGAGGTACATATACACTACATTCCTCAACACATTTAGGATGACATTCTTAGCTTAGAGTACATTTCAACTTAGCAATAGGTTTTAGACATCTTCATGAAGCCTTTTGCATCACCTCATTTCCTTGAGTTGTGTGGCATTATTTGGGTTTTAAAATTTATACTTGGGGGGGTTCATGAGGACATCTTTCATATTCATTTCATGGATAAATATTGTATATGAGTACTTTATCAGGCCTTATTGTTGAAACTCACTATGTGGATATCCCACTTTTTTGGATTTTGTTATCCCCTAGCTTCATTTAAGGGGGGGTGTTAGAGTATTTATTATCATGTTTGATAGGTGCACTATTTATAACTATTTGTGGTTTTATCCCACATTGGTTAGATTAGCTAGGTTTTTTTTTTGCTTGCCTATATAAGAAAGTGTTTTGTATTAGCTTATCATTCATATTCTCATAGTCTGAATCTATATTTGGCTTTGATTTGTGATTCATTCCATTTTTCTATAGCTATTTTGAAGTTGTTGAGAACTCTTCTAATCATGGCCTCATGGAATGTTTTTACCATTCTTAACATTGATTAATTAATTTAAACTATGATGATGTGGGGCAAAATCAATCCTAAAAACACATTTTTAAATCATAAATAGGTTTAAGTAACCCAAATTATCCTCAATTTCCTTCATGATTGGATCTTAAACCCTATAACCTAAACCTTAAACCATAAAACTTATACCCTAAATTGTAAAACCTAAGCCTTAATCCTTAGGACTTAAACACTATACACTATATCCAAAACCTTAAATCCCAATCCCTAAACTTGAATCCATAGAAACTCGAAGACATAAATTGTAAAGTCTTAAAACCTTAAACTAATCATTTGATCTCCAATTGCCATCATTTATATTATGAATTAGGTTCACATGGATAAGTTTGGCCCCAATCACACTATTAATTTCCCCAATTAAGTAACTCACTCAATTTTTTATGACATGGGGGATAATAGAACCTAAAAACATATTCTCTTATAATAAAAAGGTTAAAAGAACTAAAATTATCCTCAATTACCTTCATGATTGGACCCTAAACCCTACATTCTATACCCTAAACCTTAAACCCCAAGCCCTAAGCCATAAACCCTATACCCTATACTCTAAATTGTAAAACCTAATCCTTAATCTCTATACCCTATACCCTATATCCTACACTTAAACTCTTATCCCTAAATCTTAAACACTTAAAACCTTAAACTAATCATTTGATCCCTAATTACCATCATTTAGACTAATAATTAGGTTCATAGGGTGATCCGTAAACTCCACTGATTCAACTCAAAGTGAAGTTCAAAATATGAATACTGAATTTTCTCAAAACTGATACAAACTCTTGAAAAACTCAAAAGAACTTGCAAAATGTTTTGGCATAAATCATTCTCAGTTATTGAACTAGTTTTTTAATAATGTTATGTTATAATTGTCATAATGAAAATTACTTGTATGAGTTCATTTACTAATTAAACCAAATCAGCAAACTAAAATAAAATCATGCATCAAAATGACAAATTACCAAGAAACACGAAACGTGATAATGGAGTTGAGCTCAACAAATGATGCCTACATCTCTGGGTTCTCCAAAGGAGTGGACCATCTCCATTAAGGGAATTTCAAAAACCTAGAAACAATAAACAACTTTCTTGCAAGTTGATCTCTCAATACAAAAATTCACCTTTACCATGACTGAAAATCAAGCCCAGCACCTTCGAATTCTGAGTCTTCACACTTGCAAAGTTGCTTTAAAAAGTCCTAAAAATCTCCTCTATGGGCTTAAAAATACTCTTCCAATATGCAAATTGGATAAAAAGAACATTAAGACTGAGTGTTATAGCCAAAAAATGGATAAAAATCCATTATCTAAGCTTTCCCAAAGCTTTTACAAAGTCTTGGCCTTTAAAAATAAAAACACAGTCTAGAACCTGTTTAAAACAAATTCAGATTTGTGCTTTTATAATTAGTTACAAGCCTGTGGCATAGTGGCTAAATCTCCTATCTTTTTGCCACAAGATTAGGGGTTCAAAACTAGCCACCCACCTTTCTAGGCACCTTGACTGATTTTGAACTTGTCTTCCCTCCATTTTAGGTGCATTGGACTTTGAAATTTTCCTTGGGTGGCGTGATAGACATGGCAAGGTGGTGTGGCATGCTTGAAAATTTCAAATAACATGTGATAAATAACACCTAACCAAATTTTTACCCCCTAATTATTTTACATGTGTCAAATGGAGACTGATCCACTTGGCATTCTGCAACTGTGCCACGTCATTTTACGACACCAAATTTTTACCTGTCAAACCAAAACTTTAGCAGCTCATAACTTTTGCATACACTATTCGTTTTGCAAACCGCAAAAAGCATCAAAAAGCTCTCGATGAGATCTACCCTGTGAAATAATTTTTATTAGAATATGGAAACTTTTATTTTTTCAAAAATGGAGAGATCCACCTAGATCAAACCTCCCCACTAAGCATTTTTGGACCCCAAAAGTGTGGTCTCCATTTAAAATGCTTCTGCAAAAACATCACTGCAACATATCATAGTATCGATTCAAAATTCAAACTGAATCCTTGAAATTTTAGTGAAAAACAAATATCTACCCATTGCCACATTGTGGATAGAAACACACTACTTGCTCAAATGTCGCATCTCAAAAATGGTGCATCTGCCAATCACTACAAATTGTTCACCAAGTGTAACTGCAAACCAATTTATTAGTGTAATAATTTTACATGTTATTTATAGCCACAATTGACAGTTACAATAAAATGACCAAAAATGAATAAGGGTCTTAGAGAATGTGCAAATATCTGCATGGCTACAAATAGTTTGTATAATTAGTACAATAACAAATGGTGCCCATAAAGGGTCTTATAAGCCTCTATTTGCACAATATAAAAGACAACATATAAACTACAATGCAAATTTCTCAAAATAGACATATTGCTCATGCCCATATAAACTACATATACTATTGTCAAGGTTTAAAAATGAAGTTTCAAAATCTAAAACATGAGAAAATATTCCAAGTATGTTTAACCTGTCCCTTGGTTGTTCTCTATGGGCCACTCCAATAAACCATATCAGCATTCAAAGCATGGTGAATGTCCTTTATCATCACATAACAAGGATCCAAAAACATGAATGCATTATCAATCCATTAATCATGACAACATGAATGTCAAAATTCGTTTACCAATCCTCTTAATCCAATTTTCTTGATTAGTTGGTGGGATTTCTTTAGTGGATTTAGTAACATTTGTATGGGTTGATTTAACTTCATTAATTACCTTATTGATAGGTTTATAGACCATCTTAATCTTACCATTTCTAGGATGGTGTGATGGTTGAAGTCTCCAACACTTTTCAACCCGATGTCCACTTCTATTACAATGAGTACAAAACCTTTTGTCCACTCTATTGGAAAACATATTCTTATTGTGACTCTCAGAAATCTGTTTAGGAGAATAGTCTTTCAAAATCTCTCCTAACAAAGATTTACGTTTCAAACATTTGGCTACACAATGATTAGACAATCCATAAAAATTACATGGATAAACGTGCCACAAATTTTGTGTACCATAATCAAAAGGAACATTGGAATATTTATGTTGTCTGGTAGAATTAGAATCAACATGATTGCAAGTGTGGCGAAAAGAATGTGTTTTACCTTCCATCCAAGAGGATTTACAATTATCCATAACACACCTGGCTTTTGCTTTCTCAAAGCATTCACTTGTTTCATTTTGAATACCAAATATGTATCCTAACCCTATAGGATTAGGCTTGTTCTCTACCTGAATGGGGTTAGTATCACCTTGGCCATCTTTTCCTAGGACTTTTCCATTAAATCCCATTTTAACAAGTAATT
Organism: Torreya grandis; assembly: GCA_037957365.1. NCBI lineage: Eukaryota > Viridiplantae > Streptophyta > Pinopsida > Cupressales > Taxaceae > Torreya > Torreya grandis. The sequence goes on along the minus strand of JARHVA010002727.1, from coordinate 372,658 downwards.
TTGAACCTATTCCTTTTGTATATTTTTCAAATTTACCAAAATAATTGTTATTAGATTCTTCAGGGGAAGGAAAATCAATTGATGACTTACATTCACTTATAATGTTTTCATCTGTCATAGTGCTTGCATCTACAATGGAAGACAAATCCTTCACTTATCCACCATTTTGTAGTTTTTCCATGAGCTCATCCTTGGCTCATAAATCCATTTTCAATTGGGCAATCTCGTCATCCAAGGAGAACAATCTTGCTCTCAGGAAAGCATTCTCTTCTTGGATTTGTTGGTTATATGCTTCAAGCTCATCAAGCTTGGCTCTGTTTGATAACTTGCCCATTGCACCTGTCGAATCACAAAAATTGAAACAAATGCCAAAATAGAAGCAAAAATAACAACCAATTGTTAAACCCGTTGATCAATTGCTCTGATACCAACTTGATCTATAAACTCCACTGATTCAACTCAAATTGAAGTTCAAAATACGAATACTGAATTTTCTCAAAACTGATACAAATTCTCAAAAAACTCAAAAGAACTTGCAAAATGTTTTGGCATAAATCATTCTCAGTTATTGAATCAATTTTTTAATAACATTGTGTTATAATTGTCATAATGAAAATTACTTGCATGAGTTCATTTACTAATTAAACCAAATCAGCAAACTGAAACAAAATCATGCATCAAAATGACAAATTACCAAGAAACATGAAACATGATAATAGAGTTCGGCTCAATAAATGATGCCTACATCTCCAGGTTCTCCAAAGGAGTGGACCATTTCCATTAAGGGAATTTCAAAAACCTGGAAACAATAAACAACTTTCCTGCAAGTTGATCTCTCAATACAAAAATTCACCTTCACCATCGAATTCTGTGAGTCTTCACACCTGTAAAGTTGCTTCAAAAAGTCCTAAAAATCTCCTCTATGGGCTTAAAAATACTCTTCCAACATGAAAATTGGATAAAAATAGCATCTAGACTAAGTGTTATAGCCAGAAAATGGATAAAAATCCATTATCTAACCTTTCCCAAAGCTTTTACAAAGTCTCGGCCTTTAAAAATAAAAACACAATCCAGAACCTGTTTAAAACAAATATAGATTCATGTTTTTATAATTAGTTACAGGCTTGTGGTAAAGTGGCTAAGTCTCCTATCTTTTTGACACAAGGTTAGGGGTTCAAAACTGGCCATCCACCTTTCTAGGTGCCTTGACTGATTTTGAACTTGTCTTCCCTCCATTTTAGGCACCTTGGACTTTGAAATTTTCCTTGGGTGGTGTGATAGACATGGCAAGGTGGTGTGGCATGCTTGAAAATTTTAAATAACATGTGATAAATAACACCTAACCAAATTTTTACCCCCTAATTATTTTCCACGTGTCAAATGGAGATTGGTTCACTTGGCATTCCACAACTGTGCCACGTCATTTTATGACACCAAATTTTTACCTGTTGAACCAAAACTTCAATGGCTCATAACTTTTGCATACGGTGTCTGTTTTGCAAACCGCAAAAAGCATCAAAAAGCTCTCAATGAGCTCTATGTTGTGAAATAATTTTTATTATAATATGGAAACTTTTATTTTTTCAAAAATGGAGAGATCCACCTGGATCATAGGGATAAATTTTCCCAAATCACATCACTAACTACCTTAATTAACTAATTATTTTAATTTGTGATGACATAGGGGTTAATCAAACCCAAAATACATTTCATTCTCACAAATAGGTTCAAGAAACTCAAATTATCCTCAATTACCTTTGTTCTTGGAAATAACACCCTAACCTTTAAACCCTAAGACCTAAACCATAAACCATAAACCCTATACCCTAAATTATAAACCCTAAACCCTAATCCATAAAAACCTTAAACCCTTAATCATAAACTCTTAAAACCCTAAAACAATCATTTGATCCTAAATTTACATCATTTAGACTAAGAATTAGGTTCACAAGGCTCAATTTGGTCCAAATCACACCAATAATTTCCCCAATTGACAAATTCACTTAATATGTGATGATATGGAAGATAATCAAACTCAAAAACATATTTGATGGTCACAAATATGTTTAAGCAACTCAAAGTATCCTCAATTGCTTTCATGATTCGACCCTAAACCCTAAAATAATTGATTTCACATCAATTAACATCTTTTAAAGTAAGAATTAAGTTCATAGGGCTCAATTTGGTCCAAATAACATTACTCATTTCGCAATTGACTAATTGGCTCAATATGTGATGGTGTGGGGGATAATTGAGCCCAAAATCACATTTTGTAGTTACAAATAAGTTAAAAGAGCTCAATTTTGACTAATTACCTTCATAATTAGACCTTATACTTTAAACCTTAAACCCTAAATACTTTAATCCCTAAGCCCTAAACCTTAAACCAATCTATTTAACCACACTTAACATCTTTTAGAGTAATAACTATGCTCATTTAGGCCTAATTCAACATAAAGAACATTATTTATTGGCCCAATTGGTTGATTGGATCAATTTGTGATGACATTGGGGCTAATTATGCCCAATAAACATTTTTTAGTAAAAAATATGTTCAAACAACTCAAATTATCCTCAATTTACTTTACGATTGGAACCTAAATCCTATACCCTATACCTTAAACATCAAACCCTAAATTTTAAATGCTAAACCAATCAATTTAGCCCCAATTAACATCTTTTATAGTAAGACTTAGGTTCATAGGGATCAATTTGGCCCAGATTGCATCATTCATTGGCCTAATTGCCTAATTGGCTCAATTTGGATGACATAGGAGTTAGCTAAGCCCAAAATCATATTCTATAGTCATAAATATGTTCAAGGAGATCAACATATCCCAAGTTGCCTTTGTTATTAGACCTTATATACCATAAAACATAAACCATGTGCCCTAATCCCTATGCCCTAAGCTATAAACCCCAAACCATAAAATGTAAACTCTTAAAACCCTAAAATAGTCATCTTATCCCCAATAAAACATCATTTAGACTAAGAAAATTAGGTTTGCATTTCTCGATTTGGCATACAAGTGAAATGTATGTAAAGTATTCCATATATACAGTAATTCTAAGTACATGATTTTTATATTTCACATTTGAAACACATACTTGAAGGTTCATGAGTGGATTTCTTGAGGCATGGACCTAGAAACACACATTTGAATGCATTTTTTTGAATTACAATTTCAAAATAAAACTTCAGGCATGATAAACACCATGAATTTTATTAAATGTTTTCTTGAAAATATTAGTACAAAATCGACTATACTCTCTTGTTTATATATATATATATATATATATATATATATATATATATATATATATATATATATATATATGTATATATATGTATATATATATATATATATGTATATATGTATATATATATATATATGTATATATATATATATATGTATATATATATATATGTATATATATATATATATATATATAAGGTTATTATCTATATTTAATTCTAAATATGTTTTCTTTTAGTGCTATATGCTGCAACTATACATGTTCATCTTTGTTTATGTATTTTTTCATTCATTCATTTGAACTAAAAAAATTATATGGTTGTAAACTAGACCTAATTCTATACACATTAAAAAAAATTGATATTTTTTGAGGTATTTATGGGACTCGACTATTGTCTATACATTATTGATCATATTTCTTGAAATTATTAGTACATGAATTTTATCGAATCTTTTCTTAAAAATAAAACTTCGGCCATGTTAAACACCATGAATTTTATCGAATGTTTTCTTGAAAATAAAACATCGGCCATGTTAAATATCATGAATTTTATCAAATGTTTTCTTGAAAATATTAGTACAACATCAACTACACTCTCTTGTTTGTTTATATATATATATATATATATATATATATATATATATATAGATATATATAAGGTTATTATCTATATTTAATTCTAAGTATGTCTTCTTTTAGTGCTATATGTTGCAACTATACATGTTCATCTTTGTTCATGTATCTTTTCATTCATTGATTTAAATCAAAAAAAATTGTATGGTTGTAAACTAGACCCAATTCTATACACATTAATTTTTTTTTTTTTTTTTGAGGTACTTAGGGGACTCCACTATTGTCTATACATTATTGATCATATTTCAAGGTCTACTGACTTTTGAAATTAGTAAAAAAATAAATATTCATTAATTAATTTTAAAAAAATATATAGGTTGTAAACTAGATTATATTAGATAACTTTCCACCAAAGGGTTTAGAAAGAAAAAAAGATTCTAAAAAAATAATTAGCCACATGAAAAGCTATCTACACTAATTTTTATAAAAAATAGTACTTAATCTTTTAATTTATGATGTTTGACCTAATTATACTTGACCATTTAAAAAAAAAGTAGTTTATATACTAGACTCAAAATGCTACAATTCATGTTCTTATGGCATCTTCAAAATTTGAGTTTAGGTGTCTCAAATAATTTGTACAAGTTGAGGTTTCTTGTTTTTTAGGGAAAAGATGTTCACTTAAGACCCCCTTTTCGCCCCCCAATTCCATGCACTTATATATAAGGTATAGCTCTAACATTGACTATACGAAGAGACAATCAATAGGGATCGAGAGATAGTGGATGCGATCTTTTTGGTAGTGGAAAGGTCTAGAACTAAGAAGAACAACCGTGCTATGTATTTTCCAAGTGTATAAGACTAAGGTTCTATATAATTTAGATTTAGTATTTACACCATCTATACTAATTTGTTGGCTTTCCAACACCAAAAACCTAACCTAATCAATATAAATAAAGTAATCCATTAAAAGAAATAGATGCTCATATTTTGGATTCTAATATGTCCACTCGTTATTCCTTTTTTAGAGATATATGCTACATGATGATTGATGCCCTTAATTAAATCTCCTCTAGAATGATGTGGAGGGACACCATATGAAACCAAAAATAATTTTACCTTAGGAAACAAATTTGGTATATTATCCTTAATTTGTTTTATATTGCATAGGCACACTCATGTCATTTTGAAGCTTTAGAAAGAGTGATCTTACATATAAATTTTATTATTAAAGTAGGGGAAGCCAGTGTAGAATATAATTCTTTTGGGACCTCAATATTATCATAATTCCTTAGATAAGTGTTACTAAACAAATTTGAGGTCATTTAAATAACCTAAACTATCATAATTAAAAAAATAATAACTCCTTTACTTTCCCAATCTCAAAACCATTTTTATAGATACTATTTAGACTAAGTCACTCACTGAAATCTGTAACCACTATGTAATTTTCAAACATTGTTTTGTCAATAATTTCAAAAATATTTCAAGTTGTATACATATTTTTAATGTAAGAGTATGTTGGTCCATTATATTATATTTTAGATTTTAAAAATTGACATGTCTAATGTATGTATAAGTTCATATTCAAACTAGTCATTAGTGTATGAATCCCCATGTTGTACTCTTATGATAGTTTTATACATTTTATAATCAAATATGAATAACAATATTTTGGAAACTCTTTTTGATAATTGGTGGGACCCCTTGCCCTACACAATCCCACATGATCTCTGAAAGAGAATAAATTTCAATTAAAAATTATATAACCCATATTTATTTTCCTCTATTTCAAAAGAAGCTATGATGATGATATAAACTTTATAGGATTTATATGGGCATGGAAATCATTAAAAATGGTAAAAGTGGCAAGTCCTATACAAGATAACTTCTAGAGTATGACATGTTAAACATTAAAGTCTCATTAGTATTTAAAATTAACACTTTAATGCATTTAAACACTTAATTTTAGTAAGAGGAGTTACTAGTTGTTGGTATTTTTTAAGTCGTAGAATTATATTATTTTAGGGTATTTCTATGTTTATTAATTATGAAGAGTGCTGAAATTTGGGGTTTAACATTGTATGATTTATAAATATTAGGATACTTTCTATAAAATTATATCATATCCATTTGCTTTTCAAAATTTAATATGTATATTAAAATAATATTTTATATATTAATTACTAAAAACTAATATATAAAATAATTTAAAATTCTATACATGTCAAATATACATTGACATTATATAAATTTATCCTTTATTACTTCTTTAGAGTCATCCCAGAGTAATATACTATTAGTACATCATGTTTGTCTTCATAATTTTCCCAATAGTGACCCATATATGGAATATTCCTACATGAAGTACCCAAAATTTTCTCAATGGCCTTGTGGATGTTGAATGATGATCTCACCTCTAATGGGTGAAGAGTTTCTCTTTCCTCTTCACTGTCTATTTTTTTTACTTAGTCCATGAAGGGAAGGTGTATTTTCCAAATGTAAATGGAAAATGTATGCCAATCTTGTGCTTTTTAGATATAAAATTATGAACTTCAATAAGCTATTAGCATAACTCTATAAATTCTCATGTCTCCTCACATTGTTTGATAGCTTGTAAGGAGTGTAATTGAATCCACATACTCTAAGGTATAGAAATTTGGAAAATTGGATGAACAAATCACCCTATGTTATAATTGTTTTTGTCACCTCCACCAACATCCTTTTGTTGAAATAAATTTCTAACATCTTGATGGCATAGAAAAAAAGGTGTCATTGACATGTTTGAAATGTTTGAAACTTGATTTGAGTTAGAACTAGGGGTAATACTCATATTCCCTATTTTGTCCTAGGCTCATAATTCCTTTCTTTTATCATCGTGGGAAGATTCATCTTCTTGCCACTCAATATACAAAATATCAAGTCATGTATAAATTTCATATTTCCCCCACCAAACCGAATCATTTGTGGACGTGGAGACTTATGACTAGTTGATGAATTGATTCATTTAGATTATGATGTAGATAAATGTGTACATCAATTTTTGGAAAGTGTGATAAATGTGGGTTTTTACCACTATTTTGAGGAGAGTGATCATATCATTAATTTCTTCTCTAAATTAACTCAATGGTGGATTTTTTAGAAGTATAATGGAAGAGAGCCACTATCAGCCAATGGTTTATAGAATATTTGAATGCTTATTTAGATTTTCATCACAATATTTATTAACATCCTTGATTGCCAATCTAATGAGTTATTAATGATCAAGGATCCCAAAATTTTCCTTAATGTATTATGTCATGAATAGGATCACAATTTCATCAACAAAGTTGAGGACTTATCAAGTCTCTAGATTGTTCTTATTTTCAAAAGCTATCACTATTTTTGAGCACTACACAAAGACTAGGATTTTTTTTCTTGAAGTAGCCCACTATCATATTGTTGAGTTGTGGAGCTAAAAGCTTCACCAAATGAGTAAATTGTAGGTTGCTGGAGTTACACAGTTGCCAGTGTCGGTTAGGAGCGATCGACGTCGGTCAGGGGTCGACTAAGAGCTGCCAGCATCGATTACAGATCAGCCAATGTCGGTCATGTGTAGACAGGAAAGGACTGATGTCGATCACCTGTGTGTCCAGAAAGTCTATTTTTGTGGATGAACAGAATGTTTGCATGATAAGATTAAGTGTTAGTCTTAAGTCCACATCTCTATCTTTAGTAGGACTATTTTGAGCCCTTGATTAGGAGGTGCATCTAATGGTTATGAATGCATGCTCATGATTCCTAATATTATATAATAGGATTAGATCTTCATAGCTTATAGGACACTACTATAGAAGTAGAATATATTTTGTATATGCGTATCATTCCAGGTTGTTGGAATTGATTGTAATTGAGAAAGAGAACTCTTGAGGGAAAGAGATCTAGAAAGAGATCTGTACATCTGAGAGGTGTGAGAAGAAAGTGTGATTTTCTTCATTGTATTTCCTTCTGGAAGAGTTTAATACAAGTTTTCAGGGTGGTTTCTTGTATCTCTTATTCTTTGCTATTTTTGATTCTAGTTACTTATTATTCTAGTTTAATTTCGTGTTTTATTGCTTTCACATAGTAATCAACTTTGTTGGTTGATCCCCAACAAGTGGTATCAGAGCTTAGGTTGACTAATAGGTGGTTTAGATCTAGTTAGTGTTTTTTATTACAGGTCACTCACAGGGGTTTTTGTTTGAGTGGGAGAAGCAATGGCAGAAGAAAGTAAACTGAGAATGGAGAAGTTTAATGGCAAGAATTACCAATTATGGAGAATGCAGATAGAAGATTATATGTATCAGAAAGACCTATACTTATCATTAGGTGGGGTTTCAAAGAATCCCATAGACATGGAAGATGAAGAATGGGAAGTTCTTGATAGAAAGGCTCTTGGATCTATAAGATTGAGCTTGGCATCTACTGTGATATCTAATTTATCATAGGCAAAGTCAACAGTAGAGTTAATGACTACTTTAGCAAATTTATATAAAAAACCCTCAGCTTTAAATAAGGTATATCTTATGAAGCAGTTATTTAATTTGCAAATGCAGGAAGGTGGATCTATATCTAATCATCTAAATGAATTCCATGGAATTGTAAATCAATTAAATTTAGTCAAAATAGTTTTTTATGATGAAATTAAAGCCCTCTTAATATTATTCTCTTTACCTGAAAGTTGGCATAGCTTGGTAATGGTAGTTAGTAATACTGCATCTGCTTCAAATATTTTAAAAGTAGATGATGTTGTTAGTGTAATCTTGAATGAAGAAATTCACAGGAAAAGCACAGAGGAAACATTAGGGAATGCTTTAAGTTTTGAAAGTAGGGGGAGGCAAAAAGAGAAGGGCAAGTATAGGAGATTAATGTCTAAGTCAAAGATGAGAGGTAGATCCAAATCCAAAAATGGCAGGAAGATAGCCTGCTGGAATTGTGGAAAGATAAGGCATATAAGCAAAGATTGTTGGTCAAAACCTAAAGAATACAATCAACATGCAGGTAAAGAAGAAGCAAAAGTTGCAGATATTGTTACATAAGATGCTCTTATATTCTCTTTGCATAATAATATAGAATCTTGGGTTTTAGATTCTGGTGCCTCTTTTCATGCAACCCCAAATAGAGAATATTTCAGTGACTATGTCCATGGAGATTTTGGAATAGTTTGTTTAGGGGATCATGAGCCTTGTAAAATTGTTGGCAAAGGAAAAGTGCAGCTAAAAATGTAGAATGGCAACACATGGGTGTTGAGAGATGTCATGCATGTTCCCAGCCTGAAGAGGAATCTAATTTTTGTAGGAAAATTAGTGGATGAGGGTTGCACAATAACTCTCACAACTAAATCTTGGAAGGTTTCCAAGGGTGCACTTGTATTGGCCAGAGGTAAGAGAGTAGGTACTCTCTATTTATGTAATTGTATTACTGATAATTCTCCTTCTATATTATCTACTTCAGATGTAGATGCAAAGTTGTGGCACTAGAGGCTTGGCCACATGAGTGAGAAGGGAATGACAATTCTTAAGTCAAAAGGTAAGCTTTCAAATTTGAAAAGCATAGATCTAGATTTTTGTGAGCATTGTATATTTGAGAAATATAAGAGAGTGAGTTTTCTCAAGACTAGGTCAACAAAGAAGAAGCATAATTTGGAGCTTGTTCACATAGATGTGTGGGGACCAGCTCAGGTTGCTTCTATTAGAGGATCACAGTACTATGTTTCTTTCATTGATGATGCTACAAGAAAGGTATGGGTCTATTGTATAAAGAAGAAATCTGAAGTTTTTGACACTTTTAAGATTTGGAAAGCTTTGGTTGAGAATGAAATAGGTAGGAGATTGAAGTGCCTTAAATTTGATAATGGTGGTGAGTTCTACAGCTACAAGCTCAACTGGTATTGTTATATGCATGGAATACATAGGAAAAGGATGGTTCTAAGTACACCTCAGCAAAATGGAGTTGTTGAAAGGATGAACAGAACAATAATGGAGCATGCACAGTGTATGAGATTGCATGCTGGTTTGCCCTTACAATTTTGGGTAGAATTTGTAGATAATGTAGTTTGCCTGATTAACAGAGGACCCTCTATAGATTTGGATGGTGGAATTCTAGAAGAGGCATGGATAGGTAAAAAGGTAGATCTCTCATTTCTCAAATTTTTTAGTTGTGAAGCTTTTGTGCACATTAATAAGGAAAATAGAAAGAGGCTAGATGCTAAGTCTATGAAGTGCACATTTATTGGTTATGGCTCTGGAGATTTTAGATTCACATTTTGGAATCTAGGAACTAACAAGATAATTAGGAGCTTTGATGTTGTTTTCAATGAAAAAGTGATGTATAGTGATCAGCTTAAGAAGCTGAATCAATCTAAGCAGAGCAATGGAGAATTGGATGAGGTGACAGTCCAAAATGAGCTCATGGGAACGAATAATCACAGATAGGAAAACACAGAGACTGACGTCAGTCATGTAGGAACTGATGTCAGCAATACAGGAACCGACGTCGGTCAGACAGTGACCAACGTTGATCAGGTAGGAATTGACGTCAGTCAGGTGGAACTGATGTCGGTCAGTAACAGGCCTGGAGGGGACTGAGGTCAGTCACTGTTAGAGAATTTGGGCAGATAACGTGTTGTGAATGAGTCTCAGATGCCCATCAAGAGGTTAGAAAGGGTAAGTAAACCTCCAATTTGATATTCCCCTTCATTATACTATTTATTGCTTACTGATGGTGGAGAACCAGAGAGTTTTGATGAAGCAATATAGGTTGAATCCAAGAATCAGTGGGAGTTAGGCATGAATGAGGAAATTAATTCCTTAAAAGAGAACCAAACGTGGGATTTGGTTGAGTTGCCAGCTGGTAAGAAGACACTGAAGAATAGATGGATCTACAGATTGAAGGAAGGTGAGAATGGATAGATGAGATATAAGGCCAGGTTGGTAGTGAAAGGATTTGCACAAAAACTAGGTATTGATTTTGGTGAGATTTTTTCTCTTATTGTTAAAATGACTTCTATACAGACTGTACTGTCTTTAGTTACTATTGAGGATTTGCATCTTGAGTAGCTTGATGTTAAGACAACATTTCTTCATGGAGATTTGGATGAAGAAATATATATGGATCAACTGGAAGGATTTGAGGTCAAAGGTAAGGAGAAGCTTGTGTGTAGATTGAAGAAAAGCTTGTATGGCCTCAAACAAGCTCCAAGACAATGGTATTTGAGATTTGATAGGTTTATGACTGAGCATGGATTTAGTAGATGTCAATCTGACCATTGTGTGTATTTTAAGAGATTGGATAATGGTAGATATATTATTCTATTGTTGTATGTAGATGATATACTGGTTGTAGGATCACACATGCAAGATATCTCTGAGCTTAAGGTGAAATTAGCTCACACATTTACCATGAAGGATTTTGGAGTAGCAAAAAAAAATCCTTGGCATGATTATTAAGAGAGACAGGAAAAATCACAGGTTGATTTTGTCTCAAGAGGATTATGTGAACAAGGTGTTGAAACGGTTCAATATGTAAGATGCAAAACCGGTAAGCACACCTATGGCTAGACACTTCAAGTTGAGTAAAGAACAGTGTCCTAATTCACATGATGAGGTAGAGTACATGAGGAAAGTTCCATATGCTTCCATAGTTGGGAGTTTAATGTATGCAATGGTTTGTACTAAGCCTGATATTGCCCAAGTAGTGGGAGTTGTAAGTAAGTATATGGCCAATCTAGGGAAGGAGCACTGGAAAGTAGTTTAGTGGATTCTCAGATATCTGAGAGGGACCAGTAGTAGGCATTTATGCTATGGTGGGTCAAACACTTCTCTACATGGATATGTAGATTCAGATATGGCAGGTGATTTGGATGGCAGAAGAAGCACCACAGGATATGTTTTCACTGTTGGTGGAATGGCAGTTAGCTAGATTTCAAAGTTGCAAAAGGTTGTTGCCTTGTCTATAATAGATGCAGAATACATTGCAGTCATAAAGGCTAGCAAAGAGATGATATGGATGACACGGTTCATGGAGGAGTTAGGAAAAGAGAAAGAGAGTTACATATTATATAGTGATAGTCAGAGTGCAATTTATTTGGCTAAGAATTCAGCCTTTCATTCAAGAACCAAACATATACAGCTTAGGTACCACTTCATTAGACATGTATTGGAGGATGGTGAGTTGAAGCTAGAAAAGATCTATATAGATAAGAACCCTACTGATATGTTATCCAAGCTAGTAACAAAGGAGAAGTTGAATCTTCATTCAACTTTTGTTGGTCTTCATGATTGAGTTTGAAGATGGAGAAGCTAGAAGATGTTGTTGTATAGGTACTGGTGCAGCTATTTATCTCCAAGTGGGAGATTGTTGAGTTGTGGAGCTAAAAGCTTCACTAAATGAGTAAATTGTAGGTTTATAGAGTTACACAGTCGCTAGAGTCAGTCAGGAGCGACCGACATCAGTCAAGGATCGATTGAGAGCTGTCGGCATTGGTTACAGATCGGCTGACGTCAGTCATGTGTAGACAGGTAGGGACTGATGTCAGTCACATGTGCATCTAGAAAGTCTATTTTTGTGGATGAACAGAATGTTTGCATGATAAGATTAAGTGTTAGTCTTAAGTCTACATCTCTATCTTTAGTAGGACTATTTTGATCCCTTGATTAGGAGGTGCATTTAATGGTTGTGAATGCATGCTCATGATTCCTAATATTATATAATAGGATTAGATCTTCATAGCTTATAGGACACTACTGTAGAAGTAGAATACATTTTGTATATGCGTATCATTCCAGGTTGTTGGAATTGATTGTAATTGAGAGAGAGAACTCTTGAGGGAAAGAGATCTGGAAAGAGATCTGTACATCTGAGAGGTGTGAGAAGAAAGTGTGACTTTTTTCATTGTATTTCCTTTTGGAAGAGTTTAATACAAGTTTTCAGGGTGGTTTCTTGTATCTCTTATTCTTTGCTATTTTTGATTCTAGTTACTTATTATTCTGGTTTAATTCCGTGTTTAGTTGCTTTCACATAGTAATCAACTTTGTTGGTTGATCCCCAACACATATATGTTAGATTCCAATGAAAATTTGCTCCCTACATTGATTCTCTAATAGAAATCCTCCATATTGATATGTTTTAGATTCACGTCAGTGAAGTTTTCATAATCTGAATCCAACTTATTGGTGGGAGTGAATTCTTTAAAATATTTGTTCCAATGGATGCAACAAACATAAAATTTTACCCATAAAACCAAAACCTATGTTATCTCATTCACACCACTTTGGATTGAAATTGAAGTGAATTAGGGTGATCATTCATAAATGTGTCTAAACTTTCTCCCATTTTCTCTTATTTCAAGTGGATGAGTCTTGTTGTGCCAATTTGGCATTTAAGGAACTTAATCAAAAGTAATTTTGGTATAAAGGGGTGGTTAGGTGTGCAAAGATCACAAATGAAGCTTAAGTTTCCCTAATTACACCATTTTGGCCTGGATTCACTATGGATTGAGGTGATCATACACAAATGTGTCCAAAATTATCTACATTTACCTATGCCACATGGATATGGTGTTTTTATGTTACTTTTAGATTATATATGACTTAATTTTAAGTAAAATAAACATAAACAAGTGGTTGGGTCTGTGTCGATTACCAATGGGACCTATATTATACCAATCACATTAATTTGGCCTCTATTCAAAATAAATTGAATTGATCATGCATGAATGTGTCCCAAATTATTTGTATTTTCCCTCATTAGAAGTGGATATAGTGTTGTGTTTATTTTGACCTATAAACCCTTAAATTTCAATTAAAATGACATAAAGTCATGGTTTGGTGTGTGTGTCGGTCATCAATGTGACCTATGTTTCCCCAATGACATCACTCTGTCTTGAATTCAAAGTGAAATTATTCACATTTCCATGGTTATAGGTGGATATGGTATTGTTGTGTCAATTTTGGCATCTAACGGAGTTAATTTTAAGTAAAAACAACATAAATTGATGGTTAGTTGTGCAAGGGTTACATACAACTTACATCACCACAATCACATGTTTTTTGTTGAATTAGAGAGAAATGGGGTGATCATAAACAAATGTGCCTAAAAATGTTTGCATTTACCTTGGTAACAATTAGATATGGTTTTTTGTGTCTCCTTTGTCCTATAAGGTACTTAATCATAAGTAAAATTGGCATAAAGGGGTGGGTGGGTGTGTATGGGTCACCAATGCGACCTATGTTTCCCCATGCACCACTTTGGCATGAATTCATATTCATTTAGGCTGATCACACGTAATTGTGCCCCAAATTATCTCCATTTACCCTAGTCACAAATTATTATGGTGTTATTGTGTCATTTTTTGCCTATAAGGGACCTAATTATAAGTAAAATCAACATAAATGAGTGGTTAGGTGCATGTTGGTTTTTAAAATGTAATTTTGACAAACTAAGAGCTCTTAGAAATGATAGCAAGTGATCTAAAAGGCCCAAAAATATAAAACATGACTATATGTTTACCCTAAATGGACATCAATTACAAAATTTATGCCTTGAAATCCCTAGCTTCAATATTGTAATCCTAAAAATGACTAAGAACTGATGAGATTAGATTTTTAAAAACTATTTTATAACTAGTAAGTCATGTATCTATGAGAACAATTATATAAGATGCATAATGACCCTAATTTATTATATTTAAAGTATTATACTCAATATTTATTTTAGTAAACCATCCCCCCCTCCCCCATATTTCAATTGCTCACCTTTTTGCATTCTAAGGATTCATACTTACACCTCATAGGGACATGTATGCATTATAGCACATATGTGTTTTTCCTATGTAGTTTCAAAAACATGCCTACAAGCTCATAAATGGATTGGATTCTCGAGCCTTAGGCCTGGACCTATAAACACATAGTAGAATCCATGTTTTTTGATTGAAAATAATAAAATCCAACTCTATAGTCATAAACACTAAATTTCATCAAGACATTTCCTAAACATATTACTAAGACGTTGAACACACTCTCCTATTTCTATATATATCATTTTTTATTTTTTTGAATATTTTAAGGTTTCTATCTATGTTGATTTCTAGGTATGTGTTTTTAAGCCACTACATACCACAACTATGTATGCCTATATTTATCTATGTATTTTTTCATTCATCCAAATGCAAAAATAAATATATGGTCACCAAATAGGCTTAATTTTATGCACATTAAAAAAAACTAGGGTTAAAACACATAAATGGGTCCCACTTGGTGGCTAAGTCCATCAAAATATGAAAAACATTGGGGTTCATTCTAACCCCCTTTATTCTCACCTCCACATGTACTTTTTCAATGGGCTTAGAAATAAGGGGGTTAAAATGAAGGGGGTTCAAACAAAGGGAGTTTGAATGAAGGGTTTTAAATTTTTACTCTATGAATGTAATTAATTTAAATAAATTAACCAATGAAACGATGTATTTTGACTAGTATCTAGCAAAAGAGATCTAGGGCAGTCTTCTACTCATTCTCAGATAAAATTGTGAGCAATTGGTCAATCAATTTGTCAAAGGAAGTAGTCTAGAACCTTGTGCATTGTAAAATATTTTTTATTTGTCATTTTTGAGAAGGAAGCTCTAGAGGAAGTTCTTCAAAATGAGGCTAGGTATTTAAAAAGGGGTTTAGTTTACAAGTTTGATAGGTTTTAGCCTTCCCTTCTTAGCCTTCATCAATGGATTTTTGATTCATGGTGGTTGATATTGGAGGATATTTTGGAATTGTATCTATATGCTAGATGATTATTTATTATGGTTTTTATATCTCTTATAGATTGTAATAAGATATTACAATCTAAATCTTAGAGCTTTGATGATCCAAAAGGATCTATATTTGATCCAAAAATGAAGTCTTCAAAATCCAAGTTGATCATTGGCACAGTGTAGATATATATGAGAGATTTTTGGTGCATTTTGAATGGATCTATTTTGAGTTCTTATGTACAAGATATTGCATGCTGATGTTTAATATTAATAGGGTAAAAATAGTCACACAAGGTGATGTGAAACAATTATAGCATGGCAAGTAGGCCAATCATGTGATGACACATGGTAATGAGTTCATGTAAAAAAAATTGGGTTTGCTTTCATCCTTCATATTTTATAGTGTATGGTGTTAGTCAAATGGGCCCCACTATTTACTCACTAGGGGCCCTCAACAAGGGTTGACACACTTTTTGTGATGAGGGGTACCTTTTCCACCTTTACTTCATAATGCTATGTATTCTTGATTATATTTAAACATAAATTTGCTTGTAAACCCATGCATGTGGGATATATCATATTTCATTGTAATAGTTCAACCAAGTGTCAAACCAACACCCTACCACTTGGTCAAGCCAACATAGTGTTATGTGGTCAAAGTACAAATGTGCTACCATTGATGGATGCTGAGTCAAGAATCCCAACATAGACCATCATTACCCACACCAAGTCATAATGTTAATTTTGGGTCATGACACAAAATACACACAACCTCCATCAACTATGTTAAGCACCTTTGCCAACAAAATGCATATTGGCAACTTCAACTATGGAGGCTTGAGATTTTAAAAAGTGAAAAGTTGTTTCCATTTACCAATGTGGGACAAAAGGAATAGTTTTAATCCTAAATACAAAGCCGAGAGAAGAGATTCAAACCTTGGTTATCATGGTAAAAGGATAAGGGTCTCACTGACTCAGCCATGGGTAATAACACGTATATAAACCCATGAATTTTTAATTGAAGGATATGTTTTTGAAGACTGAGTGCAAAACAAGGGTGGTACAGAGCCTTAGATAAATTTTTAAAGGCCCCAAGCTATATATTTTGGTTTGAGAATATCTCTTCGATATAGTTAATCCCAAAAGTATTATTTTGAGTGACTCCTAAAGTATTGTAAGCATTTGGCAACAATTTTAATAGGATCAATCCCCATTTGAGTGGATTTGTAGATGTAAGCTTTTAAGCCAAACTCCATTATCAAACCATTTTGTTGTCTTTTCTATCAATTTGTCTCTATTACTATTTTCACTTTTAAATTTCAGTCGATGTGAATATTTTAAATTCTGTTTTAAAAATTGTAATCATTTTGAATAATTTATAAAGGTAAAATATATTAAATAAAGTGTGTTTTTTTATTTTATGACACTTGTTTAATTTTATGATTACGGATCATTTGATCATCTTTCATCTTATAAAACCTTGGTCTCCATATTTTAACCCTTTATCTAAAAATATTTATTTCAGACCCATTTGGGTGTAGCTGGCATATCTTCCTCTCCAATTTTGGTCAAAATATGGATTAGTGGTTATTGGAAAATCCTTGGACAATTTATTGGAAATTGATGCATCTTCTTTGAATTTTTCCCCAATAACCTTTATTAGGGTTCTTGTATGTTTGGATATTTCCCAAGCCCTGCCTGATAAGATTGAGTTGAGAGTTAAAGATAGATGTTGGTCTCAAACCCTTGATTATGAGGGCCTTCCCTTTAAGTGTAATAATTGATTCAAAATTGGTCATTTGGATGATTTTTGTCTAAATTCCTAGCATAAAGTGGCATCTTCATGGTGGTAGGATGTAAGTGAAGAGTTATTCATATTTTTTCTAGAAAATGATCATGTTTTGTCCTTAGAAACTATTGAATAAGTCCTTATAGAGGAGGAATCTGAAGTGGGGTTAGATAATTTGGTGCCATCCCCTCAACTCTTGAATGTTATTAGATTAACTATAAAGAGTAATAGGGATTCAGATAATAGAAATATGATTGGTATAATTTCATCTAAGGAAAGGTATATCTCTCCAAGTTTGGATACATTTCATTTGATTACATTTGATTAATTAAAAATAATTAATGATAGTTAGAAATAATAAAAGAGGACATTTCATACCTAATCCTACTTCCAAGATACTTCGCTCTCATAGAAAAGTGAAAATGGATGAAACATAGTAATTTTAGGTTAATGTTTTAGTAAATTTTTTTCTTTTTTGATATATTGAAGTATTTCTTAATAATTTAGGTTGTTGGGTTTGAATGAAACATGTTGACCAGATGCCTTGGTGGTTTTTTGTTTTTAAACTAGGTCTATTTGGTTTTCTAAGTAAATTTTCTATTAGGAAAGTGCCTTGTAATCCTTGAAATTGATAAAAAAAGATAGTTTCCATATCAAAAGAGGTGTTTAACTACATTTCAATGATAAATAATTATAGAAATATATTAGAATTTAAGAGTTATAATATGTTAGTGTAGTGTTTTTTTCCCATTGGGTTTTGCCTACATGATCGTATGGCCATTTAATGTTATTTAAGCTTCCTCATGTTAGTTATAAAGGGTCCATAGGGTAATTATATTTTAATGTAATTAATTAATTAGAAAAATTAGGGACTTTCTCATGTTGCCCTAATTTTACCTATATGTACCCCACTTTTCTTTTGTGGAAGGTTAATCAATTGAATGCATTATTTTTTCCTTCTCTTAGAATTTTGGAGCTATATCTATAGGAATCAACATTGTTGGTTGAATGCTATTCAGAGATATTGGCACACTCTGTCATGGTATCAGAGCCTTCCTAATAACCTCATGCATTAGACTCCCTAGTAATATCCTTCATGTGTTCACCTTGTTATGATTTTTTATTCTATTTTGGCCACTATTTTTGACCTTAGAGGCATTTTTTAATCTTCCTTGAAACTTGTGTCAAAAGACCTTTGATGAAAAATATGTTTACATAGATTTTTTGTGTTTCTTTATATCTAAAATGGGTTTCTTTTAGATTTTTGAGAAAGTTCATGAATTTTCCTAAAAATCAATTTCTTCCATCCACTCAGATATCCATACGAACAAAGTAATCAAGCCTAAAAACCCTAGTTTACTCTCAATAGACCAAATCAGGTTCTCAAAGGTCCATTATTTGATGTTAGACCGAATTATGTTTTCAAAGTGCTACAACTTACTTGCAAGACCCATTCAAGCTTTCAACATTACTTTACTTCCAATTCATGAATGTAATTAAAGTAGATCAAAAAACACAAATTACATTGAAAGAAGCTATCAAGTTTCTCAATGCCATCAACTTGGAGTAATCGAGATTCTCAAAATTAACAATTTGATGACAAACAAAATTGGGTTTTCTAAGTTGTGTTACTTTGAATTTGGGAAGTTATGTAAAGTAGTCTAACAAACCTAAAATACAGTGTAGGAAGTAATTAGGCTTCTCTAGGGCAATTACTTAGAAGTAATCAGGCTTATTCAACACAACTACTCATTTAATTTTTAAGTTGTAGTTGTTTGAAACTCTAGTTTGCTCTCTATAGACCAAATCAGGTTCTCCAAGGTTCATTACTGACTACTCATTTGATTTTTTAAGTTGCATTTGTTTGAAACCCTGAAGTAAAGTTGTTCAAATAACACAAAATACATTACTAATAAGTAATCAAATTTTCTAGGTCATTTACTTCTTACTTTTCAAGTAAATTAGTTACAAGAACCCAAAGTAATGCAATTGTAAAAACCTAAAATGCACTAAGAAGACCTATTTGAGTTTTCCAGGATCAATTACTTCTTACTTTTTAAGTAAAATAGTTGCAAGAACCTGAAGTAAAGTAGTGTTGAAACCTTGAGTGATGTTTAGGAGAGCGTCAAATTTCAAGTGAAAGGTAATGAAGAAATAAAGTAAAGTTATTTCCACATTTTTAGATGAAAAAACTTAAGTCTGGTAAAAATATTCCATTTTTGGAAAGGGCCTAGGAATATGTGGGAGTAAGAACCAGTAAGTACTATAACATTTAATTCATAGCTCCTTTTTAGATGTCATTTTTTTTAAGTGCATATTTTCTCAAGATATATGCATTGGTGACATTATTTTAGGACTTTTGTAAAATGCACTTTTCACATTGTGTAATAGCTTAAAACTCTCTTCAAACCTTTGTATCTTTCCTCTTGGATGCATTATCATCTATACCTAATGTATCTCTCATACTTTCTTACACTGATTGATCATAGATGCATTCTCAACTGTGCCTGATGTCCAAGACTAAGCATGTGTGTATTGTAACTTTAGGGGGGGGGGCTATTCTTGATAGTTCAGGGGGTACTTATACTGTGTGCTTTCTATTTGTTGATTTCATTTAAATTCTAAAAATTTGTCTCAATCTAATCTGAACTAATAGATATAAACATTGAACATCTTACATCATTTAATTATCTCAAATGGAAGTCTAAAATATAGCTCGCTTTGAGAGGTAAAGTACTCTATCAGATTACTATGGGTGAAGAAACTGAGCCATCTACATATACAAAAAAAAGTTAAGTGGTACAATATATTTGATGATGCATAACGGTTTATATTCATGTTAATGTCTCCTAACCTCTTATTTCATGTTGAATCTACAAAAAATTTAAATGAAATCTGGGTAATCGTGGACAAGCTTTTTGGAGTGTAGGACATCATGAGGGGTCATGAGCCAGAGAATGAGTTCATCACATTGAGCCCATGTAACTATGACACCCAACAAGACTTACTTAAAATTTTTAAATCACTAAGACTATAGTTAAAACAATGTGACATTGAAAAAATAGATAACTAGTTGATTCTATCTCTGCTTGCAAAATTGGGTCATGACTATTAAATTTTTGTCTCTAAATTTCATGTTTCCAAACATGCACTTGGATCCACTTAGAAAATACCATCATTTGATGAGTTTGTTGCTTATCTAACTTGGGAGAAAGATACATTAGTTTAAATGGGTACATTGAAGTCTTTAAAATCACATGACTTGATTTTCAATCAGGACAAGAAGAAGCCTCCTAATAGTGGAAAACAAGAGAAGAAATAGTCTAATCCTGATCATGAGCACAATAAGTATAAAAAATCAGATGCCAAGCCAAAGTCATCACCAAATGAGTGCTCCTCAAGTGGAAAATCTAAGAAAGAAAAACTCAAATGTAAATTCTATAAGAAACTTGGGCATGATGAATCTCAGTGCATGAAAAAGAAGATTGACACCTTGACTAAGATGCTTGAGAAGAACAACATCAGTGTTCCTGAATCCTCATCTTAGAACACTTTAGCACAAGATTTTTAAAAGTTTAAAGATTAAAAAAAGGGTAAAAATAAGGTCAAGGCATTTATTACAGTAGCTTCTCATCCTTTGACTTGGGTTATTGACTCGGGTGCTTCCTATCACACAACCTCCTCAGAGGATCTATTTTTAGAAATAGAGACATGTTATGTGCTTTCAATTCTCATGGGTGATGACACTTCGGTAAAATTTAGTGGTAAAATATCAATTGAAGTAAGTGATGACACATTTAGTTATTTTTTGTGTGTTCTTTCACTATCCACTAATCTTCTATCAGTATATCAAATCACTCAAATAGGTACAGGGAAGCAAGTTGAGTTCACACCTAATTTAGTGGTTATTAAGGAGCTACATAGTGACACTTAAATGGCTTATGGAAAGGTAAATCATTAGTCCAAGATATATAACTTCTCACATTTTTCCCTAGATCAGCCCTCAGCTACACTACTTACTCATGTAGATGGAGTAAGCAAACTATGGGATGAACAATTTTTCCATTTAAACTAACATTACCTAGAGCAACTCAATCATTAATAAATGGTTTGAAGGTTGCCTAAAGTCAAATATTTAGATTGCCTATGCAATGGATACATCTTTGGTAAGCATCCAAAAGAGAAATATGACAAGGGTAAAGTAAGGAGAGCCAAATAAAAGTTAGAGATAGTCCATAGTGACTTAGCAGGTCCATTTCCAAAACTTTCATTCAACAAGATAAGATACATGCTCACATTCATTGATGAATTTTTGAGGTACACCTGGGTGTTTTTTCTCAAAAATAATTCTGAGGTCTTTGATCATTTTAAGGACTTCAAGGCACTTGTGGAGAAGCAATTAGAATGTTCCATTAAAATCTTAAGGACTGACAATGGAAAGGAGTATGTCAAAAATAGGTTTGAGTAGTTTTACACATCAAAGGGGATTCAGATGTGACACATAATTCCATATAGTCCTTATCAAAATAGTGTGGCCAAATGCAAGAATAATACCTTAAAGGAAATGACAAACTCTATGCTTTAATCAATGTCTTTTTCTCCTCTGTATTGGGCTGAAGTAATCAACTGTGCATGTTACATTCAAAACTCAGTTTCATACAAAGCCTTGAAGGGAATCACTCATTTTGAAGCTTGAGATGGTCACAAGCCTACAGTAGATCAATTTTGAGTGTTTGGATCACTAACAATAGCCCATGTTTCTAAGAATAAACACAAGGCAATGGACCCTCAAAATTAGTCTTACATCTTTATGGGGTATGTAGAGGGTGTTAAGGGATATAGGCTTCTACATCCTAAAAAACATGATTTGTTCATTGAAAAGAGTGTCAATTTTCATGAGGGCCCACTTGAACATAATCTTGGCACTCCATAATCTTCAAAAGTCTCACTGGACATTGATTCCACTTCAAATAGTGACATAGATCCACCTTTAGATCCTCCTAATGATGAAGATGACTCTTCTTCTTCTTCTTCTTCTTCAAGTTCAATAAATGAGATTAGTGATGAGTATTATCCTCCTCCATCTTAAACTCACACTATAGATGATGATGACTCACCTCTTTATTCTCTAATCTCCTATAATTTTGGTCCCACTTGGGCTAGATAGACACTTCAAAGTGTAGGGAAATGGGTTGGAAATCAATCATATATAAGGTGGAAATGTTTATAATTTTAGGGGATTTCACATGCCTAATTGGCCATTTCCTTAGATACATAAACCTTTCATGAGGCATCTGGCATTCCAAAATGGAATTTTTCTATGTAAGAAGAGTATAATTTCCTAATCAAGAACAAAGCGTAGGACTTGGTCCATCTTCTCAAAGGAAGAAAATTGGTCTATTATAAATGGGTTTATCAGACCAAGTATAGTGCAAATGGGTCAATAAATAAGTACAAAGCTTGATTGGTTGTAAAAGGGTTTTCTCAGGTACCTAACATATACTACATTGAGACATTTTCTCCTATAGCCAAGAGGACATCTATAAGACTCACTCTAGCCATCAAGTCGCACATCGATGGGATATTCACCAAATGGATATAAAGAGTGATTTTATACATGGTGGCCTTAAAGAAGAGATATATATGGAGAAACCACAAGGCTTTATGGAAGATACCTCCTTAGTCTATAGACTCAATAAATCTATCTATGGCCTCAAATAGGCCCCTAAGGCATGGTATGCCAAGATGGACTTTTTTTGCTTATAGTTGGGTTTACTAGATGTCACTCAAATTCAAATGTCTACATCATATGACAGGATGATTTTATATTGATCCTAGTTCTCTATGTGGAGACTTACTAATTACAGGGAACTCACAATCATCCATCTCAGTAGTGAAAACTACACTTTCAGATAGATTTTCAATGACAAACATGGGATTACTATACTAATTTCTCAAGATTAAAATCATTCAGTTAGATTTTTGGATAAACTTATCACAATCCATGTATTCTCTTGATTTTTTTGTGAGGTTTAACATGGTTGATTATAACCTAGCTCATACTCCCTTCTTATTTGGTATGAATCCTTAGGTTGATTCTCCTACATCACTCATTGATGTAACTTCATATCAACAACTCATGGGTAATATTATCTATCTCACACACACTAGACTTGACATATACTATGTAGTTGGTTTGGTCTTTTGATTTATGCAGGAGCCATATGAGTTACATTAAAAAGTAGAAAAGTGGATTCTTCACTACATTCAATGTTCACACAACTATGGGATACGCTATGGATCATAACATAGGTTGATTTGATTAGATACACACATTTAGATTGGGCTAGAGATATTCAGAGTCAAAATTCCACCTTAGACTATAGTTTCTCGCTTGGTTTGGGTCCAATATGTTGGTTAAACAAGAAGTAACATGCAATTACTTTATCATCTATAGAGGCAAAATATAAAGGGACATTCAATGCCACCACTGAAGTAATCTAGCTTCAAAAGATTCTCACTAAGTTTAGTGTCTAGTTTTATAATCTAACAATCATCTATTGTGACAACTAAAGCACTATCTAGATTTGTAAGAATTTGGTTCTCCATCAAAGGACCAAGCACATAGAGATTCACAAGCATTTCATCAAGAAGCTTATCAATGAACAAGTCATTGATCTTCGATATTGTCCAATATTTGAACAATTTGTAGATATTCTGATCAATCCCTTCACAAAGAGTAAATTTATTCATCTACAAGCTCTCATTTGGGTTGGGGTTACTCCACCTTCTTCTTCCTCCTATGGAGGTTCATCGCTATGTACTTGGGTACCTCATCAGGTTTTTAATATCAAGACCCAATTATCATCTCACCTAAGCTATGCTTAAGGGGGGTGTTAGTGTAGTGTTTTTTCCCACTGGATTTTGCTTACACAATTGTATGGCCATTCCATGTTATTTAAGCTTCCTTAGGTTAGTTATAAAGGGTTCATAGGATAATTATATTTTAATGTAATTATTTAATTATAAAAATTAGAGACTTCCTCATCTTGCCCTAATTTTTCCTATATGTACCTCACTTTTCCTTTTTGTAAGGTTAATCAATCGAATGCATTATTTTTCCTTCTTTTGGAATTTTGGAGCTCTCTCTACAAGAGTCTACATTATTGCTTGAATGCTATTCAAAGATCTTGGCACACTCTTTCACAATAGACTATGTAGTTCTATGAGTAAGATATTAAATTATTAGAATAGGGTGTAGACCTTATGTATTAATGATTGAATTTGTGTGAAGAGCTTGAAAACTCCATATTATTTAGAAGGGAATTAACTCCACTGAACCCACTTACATATGATGCAAAACTTTCATTTTTAGACTAAAAAAATCTTAACCACTATATCTTCTATAATTAAAAGGAATATTCTTTAATAATTCCTTTAAATTTAATTTATATTTCAATCCTACTTCAAAATCCATGAATTCCAATGCACTACTTTACTATATAACTTCATGTAAATTGTTATTTTTTCATGATTATATTTACCTAACCATTTCTAATATATATATATATATATATATATATATATATATATATATATATATATATATATATATATATAGATATATATATATATATATATATATATATATATATATATATATATATATATATATATATATATATATATATATATATATATATATATATATATATATATATATATATAATTTCCTAAAATGAGTTAAGATTAAAATTATTAACTCTTAATTTGACTTGGCTTTCCATATATGTTTTTTTAAGTCTTATATATTATTGAACTTAACATCATCAATTTTTTAGAAAATTTCTTTCAACTTCCTTTTTTTTCCAACTATAACTCTTAATCAAATAATCAAACCGAGTGTGGACAATAGCCAAACTTTTATAAACTAAAGTTGTATATTTATATTTTGTTTTTAACTATATTCCATGTGCACTGCATGAAATGGATGATTATTTCCAAATTGATTTTGACAAAATACATAAAGTAGAGATTTTAATATGTATGATAGCCTTTAAAAAAAAGAGTGTGCCACTAATATTTATATCATTCACTTTTATAATTAAAGGAAAAAGGATAATGTTAAGGGAAAGTGAACTGACCTGACAAAAAAGGATTGATGTATTAAAAGTGGAGCCTATATATAGATTCCATGAATTATTGTTATGTGATCATTTTTATATATAGATGCATTCCACTCTGCAACACAAGTGGTGAATGAAGATTAAGATGAAGATGGAGATGGTCTCTATATTACTATTTCTATTTCTCTCTACACTATCTGCTCACTTCACACATTCTTCTTCTCATTCTTATTATTCTGATCAGCATGCCCTTCTCTCTTTCAAAAATTCCCTCTCCATTCACTATCTCCAAAATTGGTCTCCCAATCACAACACCTACAATTGGACTGGCGTTGCCTGCTCTCATCACCATCGATAGCATGTGGTTTCCTTGAATCTCACAGGTATGTCTTTATTCAGCCCCATCTCTCCTTTTATGGGAAACTTGTCTTTCCTTGGAGTACTTTTTCTTATGAATAATAGATTCCATGTCCAAATTCCACCTTAGCTGGGAAGGGTTTTTCACTTAAGAATACTTAGACTCTTTAAAAATGATTTGAAAGGATGCATTCCTTCCACTCTATGAGGTTGGCATTCTTTGCAAGTTCTCATTCTATCTATTAACTATCTGATTAGAACCATTCCCTCCCATCTTGGCCTTATTCCACATTTACAAACCATTCAATTAGGAGGCAATAAACTGATAGGCACAATCCCTTCTTCCCTACGAAACTTTTCCTTTTTAACTACTTTGGTTTTGGGAGACAATAGAATCATGGTGATACTCTTGGTGAATTGAGTATGCTTAGTCAACTCCAAGTTTTGCAAATTGTAAGCAATAAATTAAATGGCCACATTCCTTGACAGTTTGGTAAACTATCACAGTTGTGACAACTTATTTTATGGGAAATGTAACTCAATGGAGAAATCCCAAGCTCCCTCTCTAATTGTTCTCTTTTGATTGATTGACATAGATACTAACCAACTGAGTGACATAGTGCCCTTGGAGTGTGGTAAATTGCTCCACCTTTAGTGGCTTGGGTTAGGGATAAATAATCTTGTGAGTGGAAGTAGTGGTTTATCTATTCTAACATCCTTGACTAATTGCTCCTATTTAGAAGTTATAGTATTGACAAGAAATTATTTCAATGGGGTCTTGCCCTCTTCTATTGGCTGGATCTTGAGAGTATTATACCTTTTTAGCTTGGATAAGAATAAAATTGAGGGAAACATACATAGGGAAATTGGTAACCTGATAGACTTGACACTCATAGATTTATCTAAAAATATTTTGAATGGGATTATTCCATCCACGCTCAATCAACTTTCAAACCTAGAAAGATTGTTTCTACATAAGAATAATTTATATGGAACAATTCCAAAACATTTGGGTCATGCAAAATGGATTAGGCTATTATCACTAAGTGAAAACATGATTTCACAACAAATCCCAAATATTCTTGGGGATATTTCTCAACTAAGAGATCTTTTTCTTGATCATGATTAGCTATCAGGGAAAATACCTATCAGTTTAGGGAAATGCAAAAATTTGGAAAATGTGGACTTGTCTTATAACAAAATCATAGGAAACATACCTTCAAAAGTTGCATCTCTTCCATATCTATAGTTCTATTTCAACATTTCAAACAATATGCTACAAGGTTCTCTTTTAGGGTTGAGAAAGATGGCAATGATCCAAGCTATAGATGTGTCTCACAACATATTCTCAGGTGGAATTCTAGCCACACTATTAAGCTACACAAATTTGCAATATTTGAATCTTTCTTGGAATTCCTTTGATGGCGCAATACCAACATCACTCATTCATCTAAAAAATATTGAGGACATTGATCTCTCTAGCAATAATTTGTCTAGTTCAATCCTAATGGCTTTCAAAGAGATGAAAATTCTTTAATATATCAATCTTTCTTCAAAAAATTTAATAGGGGAGGTTCCAAAGGGAGGAGTTTTTGAAACACTTGATGAGTCTATAGTAATGGGAAATCTAGGTCTTTGTGGCACATGGATAAAATTTGCAGCTCTGTTCTCATTCCTAAAACAAAAGGTTTTCAATCTCCAAAAAGGTAATGGTACCAATTATGATTATCATTTCAATCTTCATCATGTCTTTATTATTTTTAGTATATTCCTATAGAAGGAGACATACAATTCAAAAAAAAAAATCCCTCAATGTAGGATCCCCAAGAATTTCATATGAAGAACTTGTAGAGGCAACTGGGGGGTTTAACTAGACCAATATTTTAGGAGTTGGTAGTTTTCAATCCATCTATATAGGGATTCTAAACAATGGCACAAATATTTCCATTAAAGTTCTCAATTTCAAAGATGTTAATGCTCATGAAAGTTTTATCAGAGAATGCAATGTATTAAAAAGAGTTAGGAACAACAATGTGATCAAAATCATTTCATCTTGTTCTGACCTTGATTTTAAAGCATTGTTTCATCCATTCATGTCAAATGGTAGTTTTGAGAAATGGATATATCCTCACAGAGAAGAAGGATGTAGATTAAATTTAAGTGATCGATTAAAAATAGTAGTGGAGATGGCACAAGGTATTGCATATCTACATCATCATTATTTTGTGAAAGTGATTCATTGTGACTTAAAACCTAAAAATGTTCTATTAGGGGATGATATGAATCCATATATAGTAGAATTTGGCATTGCCAAACTGATATTTGTAAAGATAATAAATTCATTGAATTCTACAAATGCACTCAAAGGATCCATTGGCTACATTACACCAGGTATAAATTTTGCACTATTAGAAAAAACATTATCAATAGTTTCCTTTTTTATTTTGTAATAATAATAAAAATGGCTTGAGAATCACTAAAATTTTTATTGTATTATAGAGTATGGAATGGATGGAAATCTTTCAACAAAGGGAGATGTATATAGCTATGGTATTCTACTTTTAGAGTTGTTGACAAGGAGGAAACCAACATATGATATTTTTTTAGAAGGTCATCAAATCAATATTCAAAAGTGGGTAGGTATGGATTTTCCAAACAAAATTGAAGAAGTGGTGGATAAAAACCTACTTACTGATGTTAATTAATCAGAGATATCAAATGTATTAGTATGCCTTACTCAATTTATACCAGTAGGTTTGGTTAATACAAGTGAGATGCCCCAACAATGCCCAAATATGATGGAGATAGTTGAGAGATTAGAAAAAATAAGAGGCACATTTCTTGGTACTCCTATAAATTTTCAATTGCCGATACATATCTTACCTTTTCTTGTGAGGACAAGTGGTATAAGAAATACTAATTCAGGGAGCCAAGAAAATTAGTCTACATCTACATCATAGCTCTTTACTCAATAATGATGATTGTAAATAAGTGTTTCTTTGTTTATTATTATGTTCTCTTAGATTGAATAATAAAAAATATTATATTTTAAGGTTATGTATGGATCTTTAGTGTATTAATTTTTCTAAATTAGCGAGATGTAAGGGTAAATTGTAGTTTTTTTGCAACTTGATGATATGTAAGATAAACATGGTTGTTGATTAAATACACATATATAATAAAAATTAAATTAATAAAAAGAGTTTTTATTCTTTAAACTTGTCATTTTCTTTCATTATTCTTCTTCTTTATAAAGACAATAATTTTTTTGTAGTGAATTTTTTCCAAATATAAAATTTTTAGGTCCAATTTTCATAGTTGGCTGATTTTTTACAATTTATTGTTTTGTGGATTATTCTCACACTGCTTAAAAATTCTTAAATGAAAAATATTTCATTTCCTCTATCTCTCTTCAAATATGCTTCAATCATTCATGTTATCCACAACACCCATACATTTTTATTCATTTCAATACATGATCAAGTCAACTAAAAATTAATAGCTAGTGTAGAATGAATAAAAATCATAAAATGAGTGTGAAACATTTATTCTAGATGTTATTTCTTAGATAAGCATGTACACAAAATATTATCAATTATATATAAGATCCAAGAATTGTTTTATAAAATGCCTAATGGAATGTAATTCATGGACTACAATCATTGTTGAAAATGAATAAAATAAGCTTGTATATTTGTGAGAAAATGTAATTGGTGTTTATAGAGCCAAATTCAACTACCTTTGCCAAAATTATCCCAACAAATACCAAAATGATAAATTGAACATAAATTATGGAGATTCATCTAAAACTAGTTAATTTAGTGAATTTTTATCAAATGATTTCTCATGGAATGCAATCATCATTGTATATGTGGATTAAATGGACTTTTTTAAGGAATCCCTAGAATTTTTAAGTGAATGTAATTAATGTAAATCTAAACACAATAAATTTTGAAACTATCTTCCCAACATGTGCCAAATAGGGAGATACAAGATAGAGTATCAATATTCTTCCTAAAATTATTGAAAGTAAAATTTAATTGAATTTTGTAGTAGTGACTTCCCTGATAAATGTGTATGCATAGTACAACATTTGTTATCTAGTTCCTTGAATATTAGTGTCTATATTATCCTTCACCTCCCAATAATGATAAAATTTGAAGGTCTAGTATTTTTAATCAAATATAATTAATGTAAATACTAACTCAATAAATTTTTACAATATCTTCCCAACATGTGCCAAATAGGGAGGCACATAATACAATATCAAGATTCTTTCAAAAAATATTGAAAGCAAAATTTAATTGAATTTTTTAGTAGTGAAAAACTTGATAAATGTGTATGAATAATACAATATCCATTATCTATTTCCTTTCATATTAGTGTTTATATTATCCTTCACCTCCTAATAGTGATCAAATTTGAAAGGCTGGTCTTATTTTCAAGTTGAAGGGTATACATTCATCCAACCTTTATGTAATTAAAAGTTGTAAAAATAGTTGTACTTCAAATGATAAGACAAGAGTAAAGTAATTATACACTTCATTAAAAAATGTGTTATACAAAATGTTTCTCTTCCAATATTTATAGATTTCAATTTATAGGATGAGTTTGATTTCCTTGAAACTTGAAGGGGTTAAATATTTTGGCCATATGAAAATATCAATGATTTTTAAGTATAAAATGTAGTGGCATGTTTTTGAATCCATATGGAATGAAAGGGAAAAGAATTGGACGGACTTAAACAAAATTTCTATGGATTGAAAAACTATTAATGAATGATTATAGATATATATGTACTCTTTGATGATTCATTATTTAAATATCATTAAAAAACATTTTGAAGGGAAATGTTGATTGGATAACCATCTTAATTTTTTTACCCCTAATCAAAGTATGTTTGGAAAAATAATACTTTCAAAAGTATATTTTTGTACGAAATAAATCAATATGTTTTTAAAATACTTTTGAAAGTTGACATTTACCACATTTTTGCATGAAATAAGTCAAAATGTTTTTTCATTATTTATAGTACATGATTATTTTCATTTCCCACCTTTTAAAGTAAGTTTGTATTATTATTGCAATGATGTACTTCCATTTGTTTGACCCTAAATTCGATGTGGATCTTCCTAGGGTGAATATGGTTAATAATATAGAAATGGTAGGGCACAAGTGTGAATATCAGATCTGCAATGGGATAATTAAATATTTAACTTAGATAAAACATATACCAAAGTTATTAAACTTAGATAAGCTATTAATAGAAAGTAAAATTATTCTAGATAAGGAAAATGGCATAAAATGAAATACTTATTTGGTTCTAATGCTAATATAGATTTGGATCTAGAATAAGTAGGAAATAGACTAGGAGATGATCCTAGAATAATTACCAAATTCTAGATCGAGTGCCTTTGTAACTATGGATACTAGCATCATCCTCAGACTATAGTATTGATGCTTCTAGCTATGTCAAACATAGGTGCCCAGTATATAGTACCTGCTGAAAAAGGATGTGAACACCTATATGATTCTTGGTTTGTCATCACCTTTATTATGGTGCATTTAAATCTAGTTCATGTATTATCGATCCATATGAAATGGCAAAACCCTAGTTCTTGCTCCTCATAGTGACCATGGTAAAAATGAGTTAGTAGGCTCATAGTGTTGAGATAACCCTAAATACCCCTTTATTAGTGGATGCTGCCTAAATAACCATTACTTTGAATAGGGTCTCATACTGATGTAGTTCTCTCCTAATGTGTGGGCTTGTGTGTTCACAAGAATAAAATTATGTGAAAAGTAAGTGAAATAGTGACCTAAATTGTAACTTAACAAATATGACCTTATGATTTCTCTTTCAGTACTTCAGACCTGTATCTAGGTTGTTCCTTTGACTTATATCAAAATAGGAAAGCTTTGATCACTTGAGTGTTTCTTGAATGCTCTTTAGAATGAATGTTAGGTGATTTTAGAATGAGGAATGATATTGAATATTTATCACTCTTATTATGAAAATATATTGTAAAATAACACTTAGGCCGACCATTATAATACATTTAATTTTCAAAATAGATAACTTTAGGGTACTGGATGCTTGCATCAAGGAAGGACACTATAATCAATACATGGTTTAGAATTGCAGCTAATGTCTTAGAAGTTAGAAAATAGGTACATGTTTAGAACTTATAGAGACATAAGATAAATAATTTTTAAGCATCCTAGTTAAGATAAAAGGCCTCAATCATCAAGAAAATTTTTTTTGGACCAAGAGATAGGTCAAGGGGTGCAAGATAAAGCACATGCAAGACTTATGAAAGTGGGAAAGGTCTATAACTAAGAGGAATAACCAAGGGTTTGTATTCGCTAAGTGTATAATATTGAGGTGTTATTTAATTCACAAATATCATTTACACCATGTAAATAATCAAATATTTCATATCCATTATAATTAGATAGCTCAAACATTAAAATTTAGAAGATAATGTTGAACTCTTTGAATGCATAATAACTCTTATGCCCTAAGTCCTAAGGGTGGGTTGATTTATAAACTCCTAAACCATTAACTCACTAGAATTCAAAGAATGAAAAATTATTGTTCTACTTTTAATTTTTAATAAAAATGATAACTTAATTCATACCATGATCAATAATTAGTGTGTATTCATTATGTTGGAAGTTATCAATGCTTAAGAACTAATTATGAATGCAAGTACACTTAAACAAAATCATAACTATAGATATAAATGACACAATAATATTTGATGTCTAAAACACCATAAGGTGTAAGGAAAAACCAATTAGAATATGTAATATCTCTAAATCCTATCTCATATTGGCCAATAATGGTTTACAATTAGATATATAACAAGTACAATATATTGTTTCTCTTAATTTCAGTACTATTTCTTAGAAATAAGTAAGGTAAGAAACTAGTAATAAGGGTGTGGTAGAAATACCTAGTTGTTGATGCATGAATAATCCAAACATATACAATAAAATGGGATATTAGCAAGATAATTAGGTGGAATACTTAGCGTGAGATAGATCCAAGAAGCATGAGCTTGCTAGGAGGCTGTCAATCCACTCTTTGATAACAATTAAGTTGAAATAGATAAAAGGAAGGTATTTGCATCAAATAAATTAAATTAAATGACATTAAATACAAGAATAAGTAGATGATTTTTAAATAAAATGACTAAATATAGAAATAATAGGTCAATACTAGTGCTAAAGTGGGTTGGGTCAAGTTTTTTTTTAAAAATGGTCTATAAACAGGTAGGAACATAGAAAGTTAGATTTGATTGGGATTAAGGGGATAGAAATAACTTGATATTATTTCTTATCACAGTGACCATCAGTGGTTGTAATAACCATATTAAAATAAGTTGATCATCGATGGTTGGGTAACTGTCAATGGTTATAGTTGATCATCGATGGTCAAGGTGACTATCGATGGTTCATGTGGAAGTGGAAGGTTTTTAGAAAAGGAGTTATAGAATGGGTAGTAGTCAAGTAAAGGTCTGTCAAGGGTTTGGTAATAAGATAATATGACATAATAGGGTTTGATTAGGTCTAGGAGGTTAGAAATCTAATAAACAAAGCTAAAATATAAATATACCTGTATCTTGATAAGTGGTTGATGGTTGGAGAAATTTCAGCAGAGTAACAGTACTTTGCCTGAAGAGTAATTTTGGTAGAGGTTTGGGTTTTTATTTTAGTTTATGAATTGATGAAGGAAGACTTGGTTATCTGGAAGATTGAATACCTATATGATTGAATGCTCTTATGATCAATTTCATCTCCTACTCCCCTCCTTTCATAGGCAAAGAAATATGGAGGATAAGAGGTTTAGGTTGCCAATTTTGATTCTTGGGAATTCATTAGCACCAAATAAGGTAGCCTTATTTAATTATGTTGTGATATCTTATAAAAAATTAGTATTTATGTAAGCATGAGGAATATCTAACCATCGACGGTTAGCTTAACCATTGGTAGTCAAGCTAACCATCGACAGTCGAGGGTTTAGAGGAAAAGGGGTCAAGATGAGTTAAAAGGGTTGGGTTAAATGTGAGTTAGTGAGTTAGTAAGTTAGTTAACTAAGGAAAATAACTAGACTCAGGGTTTGATAGACTAGTTATGTGGTCCCTAGGGAGTTTTGGGGTATTTTGGCATCTATAACTATCAAGTGCAATTTTTTAATGTCTACATTTGCCCTTTTTGGTTATACAACTTTGAATTAATAAGCTATAAAACAAAAATAGATTATTGGTCAAAGCTTTGGTTGTTTTTAGTATGGGAGGAGGTGTTACCCCTTAAACTAAGAGTTGATGAGGAAAATCAAAATCAAGTGTGGGTTTGATAAGTGGTTGATGGTGAGTCATGAGGTTGGTAAGAAAAAGGCATTGGAAATTTGAAATGCAAACCTACACAAAAAATATGACTAAGTTGATACACAAGATTACACACAAATAAAGGTTTCCAATGTTGGTAAAAATAAGGTTAGTTCTAGAAATAAAAGTGATAGGGTAGCCAGTCCATAGTGTTAGGCATAATTGATTAGGTTATTCCTATCAAGTCTCTTAGACAGGGTTAGTGTTTTTCATAATTATCCAATGTAGGAAGTATTCCCTTAAAAAACACAAATGGTCTAGTTGTGCAGTAGGTAGTGCAAATTTAAATGGTCAACATGGTAAAGTTGGTCTAAAGGTCAACCAACCCAATCAAACCAATTCTTCTAACTCTTCCAACCAACAAAAAACTAATTAAAACTGAGCTTCCCCAAAATAATATACTCCAATAGGGGAGTCTTATGCTTCAGTTTTAGACAAAATTCTCAAATACAACATCATACATCTTCCTCCCATCAAACCTCCCCAACAATTTTATGCTTCTCTCCCTACACCTAGTTGGTAAAATGAGAATGGTCTCTGTGCTTTTCATTGGGTTGTTGGGCATGATGTTAGTAGGTGTAACACCATTAAAAATATTATCCAAAAGATGATTGATAAGGGTGAGATTATATTTGATAATCCCAATACACCTTTGAATCAGTCCCTTGATATATTTTGTAAACCTTTCCCCAATAATACCCATTTTACCAACTATGCTGATAACAAACCAAAATCATCTCATGCTCATGAGGTCCATACATTTAATGTCATTATTAATAAAAATATCATTGAGGAAACAATTGAATCAATTACCTCCTCCTCCATTCCACTCATGGAAGTGATGGACTCACCCTCTATTCCTTTAGACACCCAAATAGAGTAAACAACCACCCTTCTTTCTTCACTTGATGAGATCATCAACTTATCCACATCTCCTTTGATAGAAATACCAAAGGAGTCAACCATTGTTTCAACTACCTCTTCCTCCAATCCACTTATTGAAGTGGTGGAACTACCCACCATTACTTTGTACACCCAAACAAAGGAAACAACCACATCTATTACTTCACTTGAGGCCATCACACCTTCCTCTCCTATCATAAAACCACCCATTCTCTCTTTGGAAACCATCTCAAAAGAAGAGATCATATTGTCTATTATTTCCATGGAGGAAACATCCTCTCAAATCTTGGAACTTTCCATCAGGAATAAAGATGAAGGAATCATTCCCTCACCTCAACCTATGGGATTAATATTTGAAACCAATGATCAAGGAATCAAAATGGTTTATAAACCTTTCTCTAGATTAGTCCAAAGCCTAGAGTTCACTTCTCAACCCAATATGGATAGAGGCACCTTTTAACATCATCTTAGTCTCCCATATCAAAAAAAACATGAGCCTTCAACGTCACTTTCATCCACCCATAAACCTATCATCACCTCAACCCCTTCATCAAATATTTGTTCTTCCAAAACCATAGGGGAATCATCTAGACCACCTCTATCCAAAATTGTCAAATCACCTTAAGCCTCTCTAACCAAACCTATCAAGAATATAGGAATCCTTCTTACACCTAGCCTTGCTCACCCATATTCAAATTTAGACTTAACCCCATATAGTCCACCAAATAAAACCTTAACCTAATCAATTAAGAAGGTGGAGCCACCCAAATTCCCACCTCAAACCAGACTTATACCACCTCCTTCCCTCTTACCTTTTATCTTAGGACCTCATCCTTATACCATCTTGGTAACTCATCCCTCTTCAAAGAAGGTGTAACCTCCTAAAGCTACCCAAAACACACCATCTCCTTTCATCTTACCTTTACTTACACCTATCAAATCTTCAAACTCCCCATCATTCTTAACTAACCTATCTACCTCTACCTTCCTACCTATAGCCAAAACTTCATCATCCACGTCTAAATCTTCCACCTCAAAAACAAACATAGCCAAGTAATTATAACCAAAACCACCTACTAAAACCATTCCACCACCTATAACTTCTATGGTGAAGCCTACTTCTAAGAAGGCTCCCACTCCTAAAACTAAAAATCCATCACCTCTAACACCTTTGCTTGAATATTTTTCAAAATTTTTACAAATGTTTTTTTAAACCTCTTCCTTAAGCCTACCACCAATCAAACCTTTTGACCCTTCTATTCCCAAACCCTCTTGGTTCAATGATAGTTTAATCTACCCATACCATAGGACACTTGGACATGACATGGAAAACTACAAAGTTCTCCAAGCACTTATCCATAACTTATGGGATGAGGATGATCTATTATCAAATGAACCTCCCTTGACCCCAATACCAACCCAACCATAAAATCAACCTATCCAACATTTACCCACTCCCCCACTCTCACCCAAGAGTGAGGAGGAACTGAAGTAACCATCTAGCCCAACACTTCCCCTCATCCACACTATCCATATGGTTACCTGATCTTAAGCCCAACGAAAAAATAAGGGAAAAGATAAAGTGTTTAACAACTCAAAAATAAATAAAGAAAGCAAAGGGAAAAGATCTCAAGGAAATTAAAATATACACTAAAGTGTATTTAACAATTTAGGATTCTTTTAGATCATTTTTGGCTTATCCTTAGAAAGTGTGAAGAGGAACTTTTATTTGTAGATTAGGTACTAGAAAGGAAGTCTAAGGTTGGTTTTCTATGTTAAAGGCTCTCAAAAATATGTATTGAAAGTAATTACATGGCTTGACATTAGGGCCTACCCCTTCACTTTTCACACTATAGTGATAAGGGTGTTGGGTGCTTATCAAAGATATACTAAAATTTAGAGTTTAGACTCAACCATAGAGCTAAGTTTTGGTTTCTCTTCTTGGTAATGACCTCCAAGTAAGATAGCCAAAATGTAAGGTTTACTGCTAGGTGATGAAATCCTAATTGGGCCTTATGTCAATTATTTTGATGTTTTGATTGATTATGTGGTTTGGTAGAGTGTTTGATAATAAAAGTGAAACTATGATCAATTATTTTTGCCTTTAAGTTACTAGATGAACTAAAATAAACAAGGAATCAATGTATACAAGGTTTATTTTAAACCCATAAGAAATTATAGATTTTATTGTATGAATATAGAATAAAGGAAGAAAAGGGCACCTAGATGATGCTAGGTTCTATCAGGCATGCCAAAATATTTCTCTTAATTTTAGTATTATTTCTTAAAAAGAAGTAAGGTAAGAAACTAGTAATATGGGTGTGGTAGAATTACCTAGTTGTTGATGCGTACATAATCTATATGAGTATGGATATTTCCTCTTTATCTTGGAAGGAATAACCTATAGATAAGAAAACACTAACAAAAGGGGTTGTTAGCAAGATAGATAGGTGGACTCCCTAAGATGAGCTAGATCCAATAAGTGTGAACTTGTTAGGAGACTGTCAATACACTATTCGATAAAAATTAAGTTTAAAGAGATAAAAGGAAAGTATTTACATCAATTAACAAAATTAAATGACATGTAATACAATAATAAGTATATGATTATTAAATAACATGAATAAATATAAAAATAATAGGTCAA
Source organism: Torreya grandis (assembly GCA_037957365.1). Classification (NCBI taxonomy): domain Eukaryota; kingdom Viridiplantae; phylum Streptophyta; class Pinopsida; order Cupressales; family Taxaceae; genus Torreya; species Torreya grandis. The sequence goes on along the minus strand of JARHVA010002727.1, from coordinate 334,854 downwards.
TACTAGTGCTAAAGTGGGTTGGGTTAGGTTCAGAAAATTAGAAAAGGGTCTATGAATAGGTAGGGACACAAAAAGTTAGATTTGGTTAGGGGTAAGGGGTTGGAAATAAATTGTTGATATTTCTTACCATAGTGACCATTGATAGTTGGACTAATCATTAACATTTAAGCTAATCATTGATGGCTAGGTAACCTTTGATAGTTGTAGGTGATTATCGACGTCAAGGTGACCATCTATGGTTCCTTGGGATTTGGAATGTTTTTTGAAAAGGAGTTGTAAAATGGGTAGGTGTTCAAGTAGAGGTCTATCAAGGGTCTGGTAGTAATAAAATATGACATAACAGGGTTTGATTAGGGTAGGGAGGTTATAAATCCAATTAACAAAGTTTAAGTACAAATATACTTATAGCTTGCTAAGTGGTTTATGGTTGATGGCTGGAGCAATTTTGGTAGAATAGTAGTACTTTGCCTCAAGATCAATTTTGATAGAGTTTTGGGTCTCTATTGCAGTTGAAAAATTTTTGAAGGAAGACTTGGTTGGTTGGAATCTTGAATACCTGTATGCCTTAATGCTCTTATGATTGATCCATTTCACCTCCTACTCCCTTCCTTTTATAGGCAAGGAGAGATGGAGGATAAGAGGTTTAGGATTATTATTTTTATGCTTGGGAATTAATTAAAATTAGGTAAGGTGGCCATATTTAATTATGTCATACTATTTTATACACAACTAATATTTGTGTAAGCACAAGGAATACCTGACCATCGACAATCAAGCTGACTATTGATGATTGAGGGTTTAGAGGAAAAGGGGTCAAGATGAGTTAAAAGGGTTGGCTTAAAGGTGAGTTAGTAAGTTAGTGAGTTAGTTAATTAAGGTAACTAACTAGACTCAGAGTTTGATAGCTTAGTTAGGTGGTCCCTAGGGGGTTTTGAGGCATTTCAACATCTAGAACTATCATGTACAGTTTTCTAGTGTATACACATACAACTATCCTACTCACAAAACTTTGCTCACAATTTTTTTACTTTAATCCTTCTTACAAACATAAAGACACTTTATTTTCTCACTAATTCCATCCTATGTATGTATCATCCTTCTTATCCTTTGTGAAGATGCACTTTGATGAGCCAAAGGATCCTCGATCATATAAGAATTTTAAGATACAATTTGTATGTTTATAAATAATCTATTTGGTTGTTGTGGGTAGAACCACTATTTAATGTAGACTGAAAGTTTCAAAATATTTACCTGCATGAATTAAATGTTACACAACTATCCTAGAAATTACATAATCATCACCTACATGAAATGACAGTTTTGACACCATTACTAGAACTTATACCTTGAATCTCTAATGATGATTGAAACCTAGTTTATTGTTTGATACTATATAATTGGATTATTTTTGGATATTTATGGATCATACCTCCATTTTGAGAGGCTTTTAACCCCACAAAAGTTATCTTAGTGGAAGAGGAGATGTGGAAACAACTCTTTCATCTTATCTTTGGATTCCCACTTAGATTGCCTTGGTTTCTTTTCCTTGAGTCCAATTTTCCAAGACTCGCATGATCCACTATGTGTCTCTCTAAATTTACATTTAAATAATACATCTTCCTTCAATTCTCCTTGTGCATGCAAAACTAGATATTCTATGGAAGGTATAAATTATTTTTCTTATTCCTCAACTAACATGGATGGTTCATAAAAATGCAATTTATCATAATTGATAACTAATAATATTATCATGAGGGTATCAAGATTTAAAGCATTCTCATTAATTATATTTAATATGAGAAATGGTCCATATTGTAGTGGTTTAAACATCCTAACTTATCCTTGGAGTCTTTCTTTTCTCAAATATAGACACACCCTATCACCAACCTTAAATGTGTGCCTTTTATAGTACTATTCATGCTTGATATTATAATTTTATTGAGAATTATCTAATATATATTTCATTTTGAGATGGATTTGCATAATCTTATCAATGAAATTTTCAACTCTTGTTACCTTTGAATCTTGATTCTCTATCTCTACCTACTATTCCATTGCAAGATCAAGTGGATTAGCTAGAAAATAACCCAAACATGCTTAAAATGGTGACTTATTGGTGTATGTATATATTTACATATTGTAAGTGTATTTAATTTACATCAAAAATTCATCCCAAGTCCTCAAACTCTTATTATTATAACCTCTTATCAACTAAATCAAATTCCTATTGACTACCTCTATTTTCCCATCGCTTTAAGGATGCAAAGTAGTACTTCGTTTCAACTTAGTATCCATATTTCCACACAGTATTTTCTAAAGAATGTTGAGTCCCTATCTAATAATGTAGACTCATGTAATAGAAAATGTAACCAAAGATTAAAACGTAAGAGTTTGATTACTTCATGCCCTTTTATTATTTTCTTAAATGCAATTAAAATACACATTTTATTATTTAATCTATCTAAAAAACATATAGATAGTCATGTCCATTATTGGAAATTAGCAATCCACCATAAAATCCATCAAAATACCTTCACTTCAGAGAGAATTTTACTAAATGTGCCCCAAAAAATATACAATGGGTGGGGAATATGTCTAAACTCAAATTTACTAGTTTGGCTAATCCTACTAGAGTGAATTTAATGTTTTGGAAAAATAGAATTTTATAAAGATGAAAAAGTGAATTTGAGATAATATTTATAATTTATTGAAACAAGTGGATAAATTATCATTTGTAATAAAAGGAGGTTACAGGAAATAAAATGGCAATTCATATAATGATCAATATTTACAAGAGATTTTCTTAATTAAATATACAAATTGGTCAATTATTAAGGGATTAAAGAGCAACTTTTATTAAGGTTAAATCTATGGGAACTAGGTTCCTCACATTATGTGAGATCATTGTAAATGTTGAAGGATGAGATCAAGACAATAACTTCCACCATTAATATCCTCGTGTGATTTGATTTCACTAGGAATGATGTAATCAACATTATGTCTTGTCGCATTTATTTCAATATATTTATTAACGTTAAACAAGATTAAAAGAAAAAACCTCCTAAAAACTAAATGACCCTCGTAAAACTTTACTTGGCCCAAGTATATTTCTATTGAATGACTTGAAATTCATGAGAAATGTTTTGACATAAATTATTTTAAAAAGTTTCAATATTAATTTATTAATGAATTACAATATGTGGAAACTAGGATCCTACCATTACTATACTCATGTGATATGACTACTAAGGGATAGATGGCTTCAAGGCAACACATTTTATTACATTAGGAATTATCTAGTCTAAATTATGTCATGTCACCTTTATTTACTTATATTTTGAATTTATCTATTGGGGATTCTAAAGTTTTAATTTATGATTTTTATTTGTATCATCAATATTAATTCTTTATATACATTGATCTTTAGTGTTTTGTATATTTGAGTTACGACAAGTGAGTTGATTGTAATGTCTCCCTATTTTCTTCTTTATAGAGAATAAAGAAATACCACATTTCATTCTCCTATCTATGAAATTAGGCTAAAAAACTTCCTCTCCACTTAGTCAAGGGATGTTTTGAGGGAATTATAATATATTATTAGCATTTATTATGTCTATATGGACATGAAAAGTAGAGTGTTTTACACTATTCTAGATAAAACACAATAAATTGCACTTGTAATTATAGTTTTAAAACTAGAGAATTTCAAAACATTAAAGATGTACAATAATTAAAAAAAATTATTTTGAAAAATGGTAAATATGAAAAATTACCAACTTAGGAAAGTACTTGAAAGGAAACAACTTTGCTAAAACTAGGATTTTAGCTAACTGTTATGAGTGAAAATCAATAATGGAGGTCATTGTGCATGCTTAGGATTAGGAACAAAATCAAAAATTTCTTCTAGATAGGTCTGTTGTTGTAGACCATCAAATTTAATCAATAAATGTTTTACAACAATTGTGTATCTTTGATATCCTTACCTTGTTTAGTCTATTCATCATTCTATTTAACTTGCAATGTCTATTAAAGCCTTCATTATCTTGTGAATATTAATAATGTCATTAAAACATCCCTATTCCATCCCTATTAATCTCTATTTATCATATAAACTCATGAAAATACTTCTCTAGAAGCATTTGTCCTTTTAAGACATGTCCATGCTAATCAGACAGGTGCACACTTCACATGTGTTTAGTAGCACAGACATGTCTCCCATGCTCCAATGGTCACCATTTAAATTTGACATTTACAAAATGGATTTCTCACACATTTAAAAAAGTTAGTTGATGCAAAGATTCAAAATATTATTTTATAAAATCACATCAAGGCACTCACTTGAAACCCCCTGGCACTCTCTTGGCAATTAACTAATTATCTAATTTCAAAATAATATATTTACTAAGCAAATAACCCTATTCTAGCCAATTATAATTTTTCTAAAATTTTATAGTCATAGACAAAGTCTAACATTATTTTATTTCAAGTTAAGGGCATCATTTTTCATGCATTTTAGTCAAATATTCTAGTTATATTCACTTGATATTTCCTAAAAGGAAAAATGCATTGACATGAGGCCTTTTTGGGCTATGCAGATAACACTCAGATTACATGGGGTTCTTTGAGGATATCTCAACACTTCCCACTTCCCTAATTTCCCCCCTTTTATACTTGATACATATTTGGTTCTTGTGTAAGACTAGTGTTTTGATCTTGCAAGGATTTCATTCATAAATTTGGCTCCAACATAAAATCAGGTAATTAGCAGGTATAGGCATAGGTACTCAAATCACTAGTTTTGGCACATGATCAGAAATGAAAAAATCACATAAGGTAGACAGTGATTCACTACACACCTATCCTTCTCCCATGGATTTGTCCTAGAGTGAAATAAAACTCTATTATAGGTTAAGATATAGTTACAAGGTCCTCTTAACTAGTTTTCAACAACAAATAGTGTACACAGTTGACAATTTTTTGATCCAAGATAGGTTTTCAAAAGTTACTATTTTTCGCATATTTCCAATTATGTACATTTTTATAAATTTACATTTAGAGAGGCACTCGATTATAATTTCAATAGTTTAAACCTTGCAACTATTGGGCTCTAAAATAATAATTCAAACATTTTCATAAGAAAAAAAAAATAATATACTCTGATTTATACTTACTAACATAATTAGTGTCAACATCCTAAACCAATAAATTTACTCTACTAGTATAATATTCAATATATCCATCATAATTTTAAACACAAGTGGATTGAAAAAGAGTGTATGTAACACTATTCATTATGTCCATCATAATTTTCAACTCAAGTGGAATGGAATGTAGTGTGTATGTAAAATTAAATGAGGTTTGATGTCATGCTCAATTTTTTGAGTTGACATTGTAGATTCGATGTGTAATATTTTTTTCACTCTTTATAACTATGATAAGGAGAGATGAAACATAAGAATTACTTTCCCTCCTTTCAGGAAGTGATTCATAGAAATTTTATTGCATAATCAATTATAGATATATTTCTTTCTTAACTACATATAACTTACTCAATATTATCACCCTAAGAGCATAAGGAAAAATTTCATAGGTATGTATTTAGTGGATAATCAAAATGATGGGTGGGATTCACTAATTGATACAATGCATCTACCCAATTGTAGACATTGAGTTTAGGGTGATAAGTTAGATGATATTCTGCCTCCACCTTACTCCTTTCCCTATTTATTATAGTTTAATTAGCTTTGTGCCCTTAGAGTTTTTTATATTGTTGATTTTTGTATTGGTTTAATTTTTTTGAATGAAAATTACATACAATCAGAAATACATCATGTCCACAAATCAATCTTAGATCAGATGGGATAGAGCACACCTACACTTCTGATTGGGGAACATACAATTGTTAAACATGAGAATGATGATTGTGAGGATTTGCTAGACCTAATTATGGGATCACTTGTCACAACACACCATGTGAGATATGGTTCTAAAGCATATAGTCTAACACAATCACATAACAACCCTAAAAGAGTCCTATGATTTAATCTATTCACTAATATAATAAAATTAAAATTAAATCTAGTCTAGTGTTCAAAGCTTGTAGCACAAAGTGGGGATTAGAAAAAAAACAAAAAAACAACTAAACTAAACATTTATAAGAGACATATACTCATGTCAGTGTATATAGAATCCTAATACATAGAAGACAGGAATACATATGCTCTATCTATCTACTCTTACAAAGGAGGAATAAAGTTAGGAATACTTACCTTTGAAGACAAACCCACCAAGCCTTAATATCCCCCTTGGCCAAGGTGTTTCAGAAGAGATTATCATGGTATATAAGGATAACTAAGATAAATTAGATCTAGGATACACAACCTATCCAAGAATTCATAAGATGAGATAAAATAACTCAAAATAAATTATTGGACCCTAGAGATTTATTCCCCAAGTATAATGGTCAATAGGCAGATGTTTATTTGCACTTATTCACTTGATTCTTATCTCTTCTTTAAATGGTAAGGAGTGACCTTGTATATAGAGTAGTCTCTTACCTAAACACATTTTGGGCACATCATTTGTACTAGGTTGACTTGGTTGACCTAGTGTGTTTTTAGGGCTAACTCACTAGATTTGTGCTAGGTCGACCAAGAGGCCAACAAACCAAAAGAGAGAAAAAGTCCTTAAACTATACTAGGTTGACCTAGTCGACCTAGTATAACTAATAGGTTAAAAGGATACTAAGGAAAAAAATGAAGGATAAAAAATAATAAGTGATAGTAATGGATATAACTAAGAAAAATAAGCTTAGGTTCAATGGTTTCAGGAGGCTAGAGTGTGGATGACAAGAGGCAAAAGGAATTACAGTCTTATGAAGCACCAATGGTATGCCCACCCCTTTCTCAATGCACCCCTTAAGGCTTGCACTCAAACAAATTGAGATTCAATAAGTTCCTGTAAGATATAAAGTGTCAATAAGAAATACAATTTTGAAAATATTATATGTATACATATGCCCTAGCTGAAGCTCATCACGTGTCACACAAGAGCAACACAGGATGGTGATTCTGAAGAAAACATGATAACACACAATGCTGATGCTAAGTATGGTGCGATAAGTAGTAACTAAGATAAATGAAAGGACTGAATTGAAAAAACATACCTTTAACTTACCTTAGTGTCGTACATAAAGTAGATTGCAAGAAATGTGAAGGTGTCCAATGTATAGTACACTAGGTGAAATTGTAGAAATTAGTGCAAACAAATTCCAAAAATTGATTTTTTTTAGATACACATATAGTAATGAAAAATATAGAGATTTTAGGATAATTTGGAAAATTAGGATTGTTAATGCAAGACTAGAATATTTAAAGGCAAATAAATGACAAAAGGATGACAAATGAATGACAAATAAATGACAACAACGATGGCAAATGAATGAAAAATGACAAGAAATAAATGACCAAAGGATTGGAAATAAATGAAAAATGATAGGAAATAAAAGACAAATGATAAGAAAACATTTAAAACATAAATAAAAAAAAGGAGTGTTAAATGGAAAAAAGGAAATGTAGAACATACTAAATCACGTTGGGAAACATGTAAAACATAAATGAAAAAAAAAAGTTAATGCAAGAAAAACTCTAACAAAAATAGGTAATAAAGGGAAAAGTAAGATCATGTAAGATAGGTATGAAATAATCAAACATAAATAAAAAAATGAAAGCATGTTGAATGACATGTAATTCAAGATGTAAGATAAACATAAAGAAGGCATACATAAATAGAAGCATGTAATAATGTAAAATGGGTGCAGACTCAGTTGTCCACAATAGAAGGGTAGTATAATAATGAAAATTAAAGAAAAGAGTGATCCATAGTTACTCTAACATGTTGGTTTTATCTAAGGATAAATAAAACTAAAATAAAGTAGTGCTAGCATATTTTTAAGAGATGAAGAAAAAAGAATTAAATAAGAAGGGAAAACATATCTGGAATCACAATTTGCATGTCAATAGGGGAATGAAATGGGTGGAGGGGAGAATGAAGGGAGAAACCAAGGTAGAGGAACTCTTTATCAAAGTCAAGAAACTCAAATTTGGTTTTTGAAAACAAGAGGACTTTAGACATTAATAAAAATGAATAAATTCTCTTAGTGACAAAAGTCTTGGGTAAATAATTGGAGTATATATATCATCCCATGAAGGTTATATGCATGAAAATTAAAATGGACATACCTCTCCACAACATGTTCCCCACTCTTTAGGACCCCTTACAGATCCATTGATTTACTACAAAGATTGGGTACTTATGTGAGAAAGTAGTAGTTCCATAAAATATTTTGAATTCCCTTATTCTAATCTACTAGGCTACCACACCCTAAAGGACTTCAACTCTATGTAAAGTCAACTATGGAGTTTGAGCTTTGATTGGAGATAGGAGATGTGCTTGTAATCACATCTTTTTTGATGTGATTTGAATTTTGAGATTTTGTATTTTTCATTTTAGATATTATTTCCTTTTGTGTTCAAATGATTTAGCTTCTAATGTTATTGATGGTTTTTTTTTAAAATATCCCTCCTCCATATGGATTTAGAAAACCAATAAATGGGTTTTAAAGATTACTTTCATTTCAACACTTAGGTTAAGGTTTCTAAGAGAGAGAAACTTCAAAGAATATGGGGTCTATGAGTCTCTTAAATCCAAGTAAAATAAAAGTGGTATCTTGACTTTGACCTTTTTTTATCCAATGCAGAGATGACAAGAAGGGGAAATCAAGAGGGATGACACATGGAATAATTTGAGTTACTTCAAATTGAAAAAAATGTGACAAATGGAAAAAAGAAGGGATACAATGATAGTAAAGTGTGATTCCTTATCATAAGAAAGAGGGAAGTGGATGAAAAACATGCTAACATAGATTGTTTGCAAATTTAATCTAGCCAAAGAAGCAAAAGCTAAGTTTAAGAACAAGGATCAAAGATAAAAAAATAGTGGTAATTCTATGAGGAGGGTTAGGTCCTATCCATGGTCTTACAAAGCAAATCATAAAAGAGGGAGCCACGAAGGTGGTGATAATCAAGAGGAAAACAAAAGTGAGGGAGCCTTTGTACAAAGCACCTCACAAAGAAAAACCCAAAGGATGCCAAAACAACATTGGATAGAAGCAAAATAATAATGAAAAATAAAAGATGGTGGTTTTGTGAGGAATGTCGGGTCTTATCTACGGTCTTATGAAGAAAATCACAAAATAAAAACCCAAGGGGGTGACAAAGGAGAAATGAAAAAAAAGAAGACTATGGTACATCAAAATGCTAAATAAAAGGGGAAAATGATCATAAATCTACAAAGGCAAAGAATTGCATAAAAAGACAAAAATAAAGGAGTATATAAGGAGCCAAAATGAAAGTCAATGCCAAATGTGATGTATAATAAATCCAAAAGAACATACAGGGAAATGATGATGCTTAGGAAGGTGAAATTAAAAGAAGAAAAATGCATAAAAAGAAAGAAACATGAGAGAAATAGAATAAGTAAAATATACGCTAACATTTGTATCAAAGATGAGCATGTGAAATATAAACCTATAAGTCTTGAAATGTTTCTTGAATCTAAATTTGTTTGTTATTATGTATTGTATAATATGAATGGGCATCATAAGATTCCCTGAAGTGTAATTGGATGTAGCGATGTGTATCAAAAAATGACCATAAGTCTGAGTAGATATATGGATGGGCATCACAAGATACCTGAAAGTCTAAAGGGACATGTGGATGGCCATCAAAACATGCCCCAACATGTGAGTTAGAGTGAGGTGATATTGAACCATTCAAATGATTTGCATTTGGTTGGTAAGTGCATTTGGAGATAGGCAAATATGTTGGTTTGTTAGATTTGAAAGAGGTTGAATGTGGTATATTATGTGCAGCAGAGGTATGATGAGATAAAGGAGATAAATGAGGACCATGTATTATACACTTTGGAGTAGGCACTTGAATTAGGCCTATTTTGGTTCATGTGGCCTAAGAGGTTGAGATTCAATGGAAGCTACAATATGTTTAAAGTTGTTCATGTTAGATATACTTTCCTTATTAGTGTAGTAAGAAGGATCAATTGTGGTTTGGAGAAAATTAGTAGATGAGGTGTGTTCATTAGGTAGTTGATGTTGACGTGATTGTGGTTCGAGAGATTAACTTTGAGAAGGTTAATGATAATCTTGATAACATTGTTTTATGAGAGTATCAAGATTAAAATGTGGACCAAGCAAGGAAGAAAGAATAAATCGATGAAGATCACGACAAGATTAATTATAATGACCTATTGTAGCATGCCACCAACAAAATTTATCTGGATTGTACCATTTTTTAGGAGGTTGAATTGGATGCTTTATTTTGAGGTTGGAGAGGCTTGGATGAATCAATGGTATGAGAAGAAGATTGAAAATCTGCTTTAGTAGTTGTTTGAAGTGGTTCAAATTGATTCATATGAAAGTCTTTCCTTTTTTCTTGGTCTAAGGCTTAAACTAAATTTTTAGGAGAAAATATTTAAACTTTATATAGAAGAGAAGCCTTAAGAGAAGTTACAAATAGTTTTAGAAGAGTATCATAATTCATGTTATGATCCACTTTATGAGCAAGATAATTCCATAATTTGATGAAAGTATGAGTTGATTCATTAGGATGTTTTTTGGAATGGATGAAAGAGATAAAGTAATTTTTAGGAAGGTCATCATGTTGGAATTCCTTCACTAGAGAATTGACTAAATCCTCTAGTTATGAGACGAAATGTTTAGGAAATTAGTTGTACCATTCAAGTGCATCACCAATAAAGGTTTTAGCTAAGATATTGGTGGTAGCAAAGGTGTTATTTTGGACCCATTCCTTATAGAGATTACCAAACAAGTTAAGAAAGATAGTAGGGTCCTTATTCCCATTATATGTGATAGTTGAACAAAGGTTTCCAATATCTATGGATGCAATGAATGGGGCTAAAGGTTCATTTTGAAGATGTTGAAGAATTTTTTTATTCATTAGAGGTTGATGGATGATATTCCCATTGGCATCTAATAGGAGGAGGGACAAAATGTTTATTTGGTTGAGACATGATGATGTGATGTGGTTGACTAATCATGTTGCATAAATGTTTTTGTATGCTCATCATTTGAGATTGGTTGGTTGTTTACATGATGTTCATTTATTGAATGGCTTAGGAAAGAAGTTGAGTTGTATCAATAGGTGGGTTTGAAGGTGGGGTATTAGTGTTGATAGGAAGAGGATTGTTAATGTTGGTAGGAGGAAGAGTCTTTGTAGGTGGAGGATTCCCAGCATTGGTAATATTTTTATTGAGTGTGGTAGAAGAAGAAGGAAGATTGGTAAGGTCATCATTATTGTGAGGAGTGTAGATAGTATTATCATCAAGGTTTTTGAATAATTGGGAACCATCTAGATTATCAAGTTGATTGGTCTCAATCATGTTCTTTTGAGAATTGAGAAAGCTAGGTGATCTTGTTATGGGTATAACAAGAGGATTGTAAATGTTAGTTATAACAGGAGGAACACAATGTGAGGTTCCAAAATTTGATGTAGATGGGTTGATGAACTTATGAATTCTAGGTTTAGAAGGTGTAAAAATGGTATAAGGTATATGATTATAATGATTTAGAATTTGTCTAATAGAATTATATATATATATATTATATGGTATGGGGTAGATTGAGAAGATTTAGAACCATGTGATGAAGAGATGCACCATAGAGAATTATCTTCTATGGTGGATAGATGGGGTAGGAAAGAATAACCTATGTACATTCAGAATGGGTTGAGACTATCAAGAAAGAGTTTGATAAAAGGTTTCATTATGATTGGAAAGAAATAAATAAAATGCAAAACAAAAAAGATAGTAAACTGGGTTGGAAAACATACAAGGCAAAAAATAGTATAGGGTTGACCTAGTTGACATAGCACAGAAGATAGTCCTATAAAACTATAAAAGGGTGACTAGGTCGATCTAGTATAGTGTACAGAGGCTGGAAAAGATCTGTAAATAATATAGGGTCAACTAGGTCAACCTAATACAGTGAATAAATGTGGAAAAATGTCTAAAAATAATATAAGGTTGACTAGGTTAAACTAGTAAAATGAATAGAGGCTAAAAAATAATAAAGTAAATAATAAAGGGTCAATCAGGTCAACCTAGTATAGTGAAAATAGGTAGATTCCTTGTTTTGCATATATCGTAGGTTCTACTCATCCATTTTTCAAACCATAAAATGTGTTGGATTCATGATTATGTAGGGAATATGACAAATTTGATATCAAGTTATGAATTGAAACAAGAAAATTTCCAAATAATGAAAAATAATAAGTACTAAAGGGAAACAAATAATCTTGCTAATGCACACAAAGTAAAACCTTGCACTAACACTAGCTAATGCAAGGTTTTACACACACAATTAATCAACGATAAATCAATCAAATTGAAAAATAAATAATTAGCTACTTTTTCAACTTAGAATGTTGATTAGATTATTAAAAGTGATTTTAAATGTTAAAGGATGTTGGCTATAAGCAAGGAACTAGATAGAAATCTAAGGTTGCTTTCAGATAAGTTTAAGATGAAAGGGACTATAGTGAAAATAATACAGGGTTAGTATTGGGTCCTACCCACTCACTTCACACACCACAATAATAAGCTTAATTGGTGCGTAGCCAAAATATACCACTAACTACACTTTATACTTGACCAGAGCATCAAGTCAGCTTCCAACTTGATGATGAGATCCAAGTAGGTTAACTTGGGTAGTCAGATGTTAAAATTCTTATTGATGTTATGTGGTTTGTCCATGTGAGAAAAATAATATAAATAGTGAAACTAAATGATTAATTGAAAATCCCTTAATTAGATTATGTGAACTATTCTAAGCATGCAAATAACTAAAAAGAAAGATGTGATTATTATATATGGTTAATTTCAACTTTGAAACAAGGTATAGTTTGAGAAACTATATGGAAAATCATATAGAATAGGGTCAACAGGGTCAAATCTATACTATCAAAGCAAAGTCCAAAAATAAACTAGGTCAATTAGGTTGATCTAGTTATTTCAGAACGCATAGAACACAAAACTAAGTCCATAAGGGTGACCTAGTTGACTATGTAGGGGCAGTTTTGAAGACTACAAATTGTGAAAGGAGAGTATAGAAACAAAAAGATACAGAGAAGTAGAAACACACCTAAGTAGTTTAGAGTTGAAAATAGAGAAGATTGTTGATCTAAGACCTTGGAAAAAATATCAAAAACCTTCAAATTTGTTTAGTTGGTTGACCAAGAAATATAGAAACCTACTAAAAAAGTGGTAAAAATACAATAGGTTGACCTAGTAGACCTAGTAGGTTGAATTAGAAGTCTAAAAATGCACTAAGTTGAGTTTGTCAACCTAGTAGGTTAATTTGGAAGTCTAGAACACTAAAACCTACACTGCGTCAAGATGGTCGATCTAGTTACCTATTCTTAAAAACCTACACATAGAAAAAAAGAACTAGGTCGATAGAATCAATCTAGTATGTCAAAATATATGATAAAAATGATGGTGAAAACAAAATGAAAGAAAGTGAAAGAAATCCTATAAGAGTTAGTTTCACTTCAAGCTCACCAGAATGTATGCAATCAAAAATGCATCATGTCCATAAATCAATCCTAGATCAGATGGGATAGAGCACACCTACACATCCGATTGGGGAGAATATAATTGTTAAGTGAGAGCTTGATCAATGTGAGAATCTACTAGACCCAATTAGGGGATCACTTGTCACAATACACCATGTCAGATAGGGTTACAAAGCCTATAATCTAACACAATCATATAATAAACTTAAAAGAGTCTTACGATTTAATCTATTTACTAATCTAATAATAAGAAAATTAAATCTAATCTAGTGCTAACCAAAGCTTGTGGCACAAAGTGGGGGTTAGAAATAAAACAAATAAAAAAATAAACTAAAAATGTATAAGAGACATATACTAATGTCAATGTATACATAATCCTAATACATGAAAGAGAAGAATACATATGCTCTATTTATCTACTCTTATAAATGAGGGATAAAGTTAAGACTACTTATTTTTGAAGATGAACCTACTGAACCTCAATCTCCCCCTTGGCCAAGGTGCTTTGCAAGAGATTTTCATGATATGTAATGATAACTAAGATAAATCATATCTAGGCTATACAACCTATCCAAGCATCCAAAAGACTTATCCATAAGATGATATCGAAGATCTAAAGAAAGTATTAAACCCTAAAGCTTTATTCCCCAAGTAAAATGGTCAATAGGTAGATGTTTGTTCACACTTATTCTCTTGACTTTTTGATCTTATCTAAATGGTAAGGAATGACCTTGTATATATAGTGGTCTCTTAACTAAAATTTTTTTGGGCATGTTGGTTGTACTAGGTTGACCCGATCGATCCAATGTGTTTTTGAGGCTGATTCACTAGGTTTGTGGTAGGTCAGCTAAGAGGCCAACAAACCAAAAGAGAGAAAAAGTCCCTAAACTGTACTAGTTCAACCTAGTCAACATAGTACAATTGATAGGTCAAAAGGGTACTAAGGAAAGAAATGAAGGATATAACATAGAAAGTGATAGGAATGGATAGAATTAAGAAGAATAAGCTTGGGTTCAATGGTTTTAGTAGGCTAGAGTGTAGATGATAAGAGGAAAAGGAATGACAATCTTACAAATAACTAATGGTATATTTACCCCTTTTCTAGTTCATCCCTTAAGGTATGCACTTGAAGAGATTGAGAATCAATAGGTTCCTGAAAGATATGAAGTGTCATTAGTCAATAAAAGTTTGAAAATATTATGTGTATACAAAAAGTAATTATTTTGAGCTTTGTTTTTAACTTTATTTAAAAGAGCTTTCAATTTGACATTAAAGAGTGTGATGTCATACCACTAATTTTTTGTAAGAATAATTATGTACAATTTTATTATTAATATAAAATACATTTCATTTAAAAAATGTACTTTCATTCCCAAAATTATGTAAAATTTAATACAATTTAATTTAGATATTAATGTCCATAAGAGGCCAAGAATAGTTGACAAGATTGTAAAACATAATACATGAATTCAATACATTAAGGGAGTGTCAAAAACATCTTTAAAAGATTAAAAAAGAGACAAAATTAGTGAGAAACAATAATTCTACTATTTTAGGGCCATAGATCTTCAAACTAATAAAATGTGTGTTGCATTACTGATCTGGACCAATATATTTAAGCATATGTTCTCTTGAGATTTCTTAAATCTATTACTGGGAGTAAGAATTGATATTCCTATAATTATGTTTGTGTGAAGACATCAATTTAAGTATTCTTTATTAAATTTAAAGTGTTTCACTAATAATCAAGTCTAAATATTTATGGTCCTCATACCAAATGAATCTCCTCAAGGATCCATGAGAATATTTACAAATACAATAGTAATCTTCCATGAATATCATATTATATAGGACACTTGAAAACAAAATGCTCTTCCATTTTAATTTCTAGAAAATATATTGCATATATGTTCATTTTATGGGAGGTTATGATTAATTTCCATTTAGAGTTGATGAGATAAGACATGAAACTAAGCTAAAGGGATTCTTAAACATGATAACAACATCTTCTTCACATACACATGACATTGATCTTGATCCTCATGAAAGTATGAATAAAATTAAAAATAATAAAGTTTTAGTTTCAAAGGATCTTTGGGATTAAACCATGTAACTTCTAATAAATATTTATTGGTCTCTTCATGAATACCTTTGTTGACTTTATGTTTAGTGAGTTAAATAGCATAACAAAAAGCTCAAGGGGAGGTAGTATTTCTATATCAATATCTAGCTTCTAGAGGAGAGCCATAACTCTTTCATACCAGCAAGATTTGCATCCTTGTTTGACAAGATGAATAGGAGATTTAAGTGACAAAAATGTATGCCTATTGTAACAATATAAATAATATGACATTCATTAAATCTAATGTAACATAGTGATAACATGGAAAATTAAGAAGATAAAGAGTGGACATACCCCAAACTCTATAAGAATAATTGAGTGAGGAACCATTATTTTGGCTCAAATGTTCTTTGATAACATAGAGACAAAAAAATCTTTCCATACATTTGAAACCATTTTGTCTCAAGTATGGCCCCCAAATCTCAAATCGATACAATAAAGTGGGAGTAACTAATGTAGGGAAATTTTGAATCTTTGTTTGAATATCTTTAAATTGGATATGAAAATATTGTATTTCCAAGGATGTCAGTGTTGTGTATCCTTTGCTAAGTCTTGATTATATTATAAGTGCAAGGATAAAAGGTGGTCTAAATATAACCACTTTCAATTAGGTGTCAGGGTGCACCACCTCTACTTATTTTACTTTATATGTCAAATTGATTGTATTGGTTACATTGAATGCCATTATTTATGCCTTTGTAAAATTTTCTTCAAGGCCATTCTTATTAAAAAAAATGTTCAACGTATCAAGCTAATTTTTAAATCCTTTAATTGAGTGTGAAAGCAACACAATGTTATTTGTAGACAATAAAATAGTAATGTATATTTCAAAGAGGATACAACCACTCATAACACCTAAATTTGTGAAGATAAGTCCTCTAGTTCATCAATATATAGCCCAAAATGAGTAGGCAAGAGTGGACAACCTTGTTTCACACTTATGATACTATAGATGCTATATGTAGTGCTCAGTTTTGCATAAATATTCCCAAAAACTCTCATATAAATTCATTACCAGGGTAGTTACTAAATCAAATATACCATAATATTTAAGCCATTTGAGTAAAATAAGTACAGGTCAATCAAATCACAAAATAAAACCAATTAAATAAAATTTTATTAATATAAAACTTAGCAGCATAGATAGTGTGTCCGAGGATTAACCCCTAGTTATGTTAATTTTACGTAAAAGGATAGATTTATGGCAAATAAAACACATTAAGAACCAACATAAATAGAGCAAAATCCATGAAATAATTTGTGAAGATATATTATGCATTGATCCATTATAAAATTTAGTTTTTCATTAATAATAATTTCATTATGAGAATTCATAAATAAGAGGCAAACCAACAAATAAGTATGATTAACATGCCACCAACTCATGGCATAGTCATGTAGAGGGTATTGATGTGGTCAAGAATGCAACAAATACAATAAAATACATAAAAAATTTATAAAAAGAAATATTTAGTAGCAAAGATAATTTTAATTCTTCATTATTCTTATTAAATAATACATAAATTATTTTATTTTGACAAAACTTAAAAATAAATTTGTCATGTACAACTAAAATCTTATTAAAATAAAATATAATCATAAAGTTAACAAAACTTACTATTTTTAATGGGTTTCAAAATCTTTTTTTTTTTTTCATGTAAGTTTAAATGTGCTAGCTCAAATGAAACTACATCTCTCCCTTATTCTTCTACATGTCTAAAATAAACCTGAGAGTGACATGCAAATATAATTTTACGTCCAATTTTAGATAAATTGTTTTTTCTTAAAATAGTGAGAATAGAATTAAAACACTATTTTTAACCTTTAAATAATGATTCTTAGCATTGGAAACATCTCAAAAAATTCTTTAAGTAGATGATGTGGCTTATGTATCAATGAATCTCTTCAAAATTTCTGTTTAATAAATAATGGCTTCAACAAGACACGCTCTTGCATCATGAGATTAAGCTTCTACAAATCTATTTTTGCTCTATAATTTCTTTAAAAAGTTCAACACATATATTTTTTAAAATTAAAGGTTAAGCATTTCAATCCTTTAAAACTTTTAGTGTTTGGTGTATGAATAATCTATCTTCTTCAACACATGTTATCTTCAAAATATCTTTTAACACTATTATATAAATTAATTATCAAAATTAATAATCAATTTATCTTTATCAATAAAAATAGAAAGACTTGTGAGAAAAAAACACATTTACATGCATCTTAGACACAACTGGATCTCATCTCCTAACAAATCACTAATTTGAAACACATTTATCACCTAATAAAAATTGTATAAAGCATCAAATCAAGATTGTGAAATTGTACAATAGTAAATTTTATATAAAGGAATTTAACAGCTTGAGCATCATTACGTCTAACGAAACTATTTTTCAAGCCATTCCAATTTTTTTAAGAATAATTGGTAAATTTGATAAGCCTCTAGAAAATCGATTGCAAAAACAATGGTTTATAAAAGGTATACTTAGTAAATCCCATTTCTTTTAAGGAAGCTATGGACACAAACTTAGACATAGAGGGTGTGGATAAGGTAGATATAAAGACCAAGTTAACAATAGCCATTCTGACAGATGGGACAATGATTCTTCTTTAATACATATTTTAAAAGTGTTATTATGATGCATATATTTCTAGAATTAAAACATGGAAATAAGAAGGTGAATCATAAATTCTAGTGCACAAACTATCATATTGAAAGGCATACAAATATAGACTTTGTAAATAATAATTATTACTAAATTTTTAAGGTGGGAGGTCATGTATTGAGAGGGTTCCCATTTAAGTTGGACTAGACAACCATTAAACACATGTTATCAAAACTTTGAGCTTTGAATGTAAATTTAGTGTAGATAGATTAGAAATAAATACCAACTCTAATAGCTATAGGGTGAGCCCTTATGCTAGAAATTACTCTCCCATTATTTGAGAGAATAAATTCCCCCATCTAAAAAGATCCATTTACGTGCTTGGCCTCGATCAATAGGGAAAGGGTTGATGGGTTTCATTGTCATCGATTCATTTAACCAATATATGTTGGTGTCATTACTTATCAGGGATAATGTCGAGGGCTATCTCCATCAAGGTGTTTATTAGTTTCAATTAAAAGTGTTGGTTGGGGCTTTTTTACAGTTGATCTATCTTAAATTTCTACATCCTAAATTGTTAACTAAGTTCGAAAAGAAACACACTCACTCAAAATGTAAACACACCAAATTGAATGAAATGCTTGAAATAAATCACACAATATTGTTGAAAAGTAAACACACTAAAATTGAATTTAAAATCCACACTTAAGCTATGTTATAGAATTAATATTATTGAAATTAAGGAAATGATAAATGTTCATTTGAATCATAAAGCGCACACACACACATTAATAGTCTATTTGACCTACAGGTTGTCAATCCAATCAAACACATTATTTGTATAAATTAAAATTAAAAAAAATAAGAAACAAATTATATATACTAAAATTATACATCCTATGTCCTTGGGGAGTGGGCCCTTGCTCACCCTTGGATTCAAGATCAGAATAATTTAGTCCTTATGAAGCAATCTTGACTAACGCATATAAATGAAAGAGTATTCTTTCCAATGAAATATTCTTGTATTATCTATTCAAAATGACAATTCTTACAATGCTTCACACCCTTGTAGATCAAGCAGGGATCTAGATTTTATTAGTTACAAATAAAATTAACTATCCATAGATACTAGGTAACAACTTAACTAGCTAAACAAGAGAATATTCATAAAGATTGGTTTATATGGCAAAAACAAGGAGAATCATTACAACTAATATCCACACGTAGCTGGGCAGATCCTCTTGGGATTTTTAACTTCTTTTTTCAACCATATTTGGTTAACAAATCTCATATACAATGTATTCATATCTTATCTAAAGTTGCAACCTATATCTACTAGCTCCTATAAATGGAAAGCTACATATAGATAGAAGTTTATAAATAGATATATCCAAAAATAGAAAGTATCTACAAGATAGTTGGAGGATTTTGGATCATCATGGAATGGTTGAAATAACCTTTAGAATGCTTGGAAACATATTTTAGATGAGTCTGTACCATAATTTAGAAGTATGTAGCTTGATTGTCAAAATCTATAGTTTGGCTATTAAAATCAGTAGTTAAACTATCAAAATCCATAGCTCAATTATGAAAGTCCATAGCTATCTACCAAGGTTCATATAACACCTAGTCTAAAGTTGCACTATAGTGATATGTATGTAACTAAGGCCCTTCCTTGTCTTCATGGGATCACATCAAGATTCTTGTTTAGATGCTATAATACATGTACATAACAAAAATAGAGGACTAAACATGAAAATAGTGAGATCATTATGTAAATAATGCTAACTTAGACTCACATAAGCTTAAAGAGACAAAAGCATTCATATTCTACCTTAGACAAGTTATAATCCCTAAGACTACATGCAATGCTCAACCTAAATGTCAGATTAATGGATATGAAGGATGATATAATATGGTTATAATGAGTCATAGTGTGGACTCATCAAGGGCCTTTAAGTACTCCCCTGATGGAGGGGGGAGCCATGGATAACTCCCCCACACCACAAGAGTTGTTGTAAGGGGAAAATAAGCCTAAGTAAAGTGATATACCTCAACTCTAGCATTAAAACACAAGGACATAATGAAAGTTCATGATGAAAAATAAATTTTGTGAAATATGAAAGTTGTGAGGCCATCCATTTTGACAATGCTATTTTAAGTTGTTATGGGAGACCCTTACTAAAAAAATTGCCTAATACATCCAATAGTGAATGTGAGTTTGGTTTAGATGGATCAAGAATAAATCACAGTGACTGTTATTATATGAACCCCTTCTAAATTTAACTCAAAACCACTACAATTTTGTTTTTCTTTGTTTTTTAGAACACTACTAAGGGTTTCTTATGTTTACCAATTTGATACAATCATACTATGTTTGGCAGAGTTCCTATCTAAAATTACCTAATGAATTTTCTTGCATTCCATCAAACATATAAAAACAAAAGAGAATTTCCATATTCATAATGTTTAAACATATTATACTATACATGTTTTCTATAAGTGAACTCATACTTTATAGACAAATAATCATTCCAAAAATAATACATGAGTATTTCATAAACATTGTCATTTACATCATCATGCATCATATCTAATTGTATTATAAAAAATGCATTTGAAAGTTAACAAACTATCTTTTGTTTTTCAAATATTCACAATAATATCAAACTATATTGAACAGTGTAATAAAAGAGTATAATATTAATAATATAATTTTTTTACAAATAATTTTTCAGTGAGTTAAGATTATAAAAACACCACTTATAACCTTTGAGCAACTAAAATGAACTATTTATATAGTAATAAATATATTAGAATGGAATTTAGTTCTAGAAATTTTACAAATACAAATAATTAACTTACATCAATATTTTCATTCTTGAATATGAAATACATACTGTGTGATAAACCATTTTCCTTTTCTTGCATTTGATTGAGTAGAAGACCATCTAGACTAGTAATAGACTGTGTAGACGTAGGGAGAGAGAGTATCATAGAGGGCCTTTCCTCTAATCACAGAGCGATTTGAATCCCTCACTCACCTCTCATCCATTGAGAGTGTCCCTTTCATTCATGAGAAGGATAGATGCGGGTCCAAAAGAAAGAAAGAGATAGTTTACAAATGTGTCGACTTCACAAATACTCCACACAAATTCTTGTGAGTATGGCTACGAACCAAGATAGTAACTAAATTACCATTACTATTATACCCTTCAAGTGTACACTACTTACATCCATAAGACATGATTCACTAAGTCCTCTTTCTTGAATCCAACTCTTTCTAGAGATGAAGAGTTTTGTGTGGGTCTAAGTAGGATCCCCTTCCATCTCTTAGACAACACATCCCAAAGTTCACAACTCTCATCCCAAGTTTCCTTGACCTAGACATACAACAATTGTTGGGCGTAGACATCTCCTCTCACCAGTATTGTTTATGAAAAATCATGTGTATTTACAAGACCACATATTACTTGAGCATCCCATTCCACCCAAGTAATACGTCATGTTGTCTACTCCATATCAAATGTTCAATTTTTGGCATAACTAAGTTGCTTGATAAAATTAACATGAAATTTCAGATTAAAATACATAGTTCAATGAGGTAGACTTGGATATAATTAGGCTCATTTATGTTGCTAATATTGAATAGTTGAATCTATCAAGATAATTTTTACCTTTTAGGTTAATTTGATAACTCAGTTACTGAGCATGAATAAAAGTCTCAATAATTAAGCATTGCCATAACTATATTTCATGGGCACATCTAGCATCCTTACTAGTTACCATCCTTATCTAAAATTATCGGTATTATTTATTAATAATGGTACAAGATTTTTTAGGTTACATAATAGTCTATTTTTGAATTAATTATTCCAAAATTATTTCTCCATGTTTATCATTGTTACATTGCTGAATCTTTTTTATAAAACAAAACAATTCTTATGTCAAGATAATAGGAAAACATTTCTCATTCAAACTAGATACATTCACTAAACATTAATTATAACCCTTTAGGTTTACGCAATTGCTATTCATTCTAAACTGAAATAGTGTCTCAATTTTTCTTACACAAAACCTATATTTATCAACTTATTCATCATCATGGATTATAGATGAATAGTTAATCAGTGTTAAATAATCAATATTTGTTTTGATTGGCTAAACAATCTTCTATCATGAAGTTGTGATATCATGAAGCATTATCCTTAATCAAGACTATTGGGTATCATGGACAATGTTAAAATATTTTGCTCATTCATAAATTATCTAGATGATCATGTGACATATATGAAAGCCTAATCCATTAATTGTCACAGCTAGGAAAGTATTACTTAAGTTTTAAATCTTGGTGACAAACATAATTCGATATAGTTCAGGGTTCAAATTTTGACTTGATTAATTTGATCAAACTTTTACTTAGTTATAATTAATTAATAAGGCAGTCTTGTTTATTTCTAATACATTTATGAAAATTTAAACAATTATTCAAACTATACCATGATTTAGTTTCATTTTATTCGAATACCATTGCTTTTTACAATTATTCAAACTCCTCAAAGAACTAAAACCTTTGAAGGAAAATAAATGGGATTATATGGGTGCCTACCTAATGAGGCATTATTAGTTTATAAAGAGCATCATATGAAAATGGCAACTTGTTTATCAAGGAAGAGCCTACTTAATAGAATGGCATCATAGTAAAGATGAAGCTTTGCTTGCGATCTGGCAATGAGAATGGACCTGATGCCAGATTGACTTTTCTACCTCTTCCTTTCCTCTACACATTCTACAACTCATCTCCAATAGATAAGTATCGAATGCATACCCCTTCCCCTCCATCAAAGGAGTATTTATAACTATTTTCCTCTCAACAAGACATGCTTAATAATAAATTATTCCCATTATATGGCAGTTATAAATGTTTCCTAATGAGAAATTTTTATAATGGAGAAAGCATTTATGTTTGTGGAGGAGTAATTTACCATGGTGGAGAATGGAGAAAACATACGTAGCTTCATTTTTCTTGTTTTATTTTTATCTTTTTTAAAATATATTTATCATTGTCCACGTGTCCCATCCTTCCATGAAATCAATTTAATAGTCTAAATCAAGTTATTAACATAAACCTAATAAAATTAATAATTTTAATTCATTATTATGAAGGCTATTAATTTTTCAAGTGAATTTACACTTGATCAATAAATGAATTAAATTCAAATTATTATTCTCCCCTGCTAAATAGTTGTTATAATTTCTTAATAAAATCACAAATTAATGGTCTACCTCATTTTATGGCTAATCAATTTATCATTTGTATTGAATTTTTTGTGCCTCTTAACCACACATTTAATTTGTCTTTTCTCGATGAGTCTTTCCCTCACTGTAGGGCTAGAAAACACACATGTGCTACAATAGTACACTTAAACAATACCCATTAATCTATTATAGAAATCCATAGATATATACATATTAATAAACATGTTTACTATAATCTATATTAGTTTCATAATCATCATACTAAATGTATGTCATAAGTCTTACATAATCTATTCAACTTAATCTACATGGCATGCCACGTCAATAATAATAATAATAATAATAATAATAATAATAATAATAATAATAATAATAATAATAATAATAATAATAATAATAATAATAATAATAATAATAATAATAATAATAATGGTGGAAAGCATGCAGTGAAAGTCAGAAGGTTATGCATGAAGAGTCAAATCTCAAGAATATGAAAACACCTTTACTTAAAAAATAGTTTAAAAAGTGAGATCATTTGATTTCTAGGTGTATGTGTAAGAATGGCTTTCATTATAGAATGGGTTGTATAAAATGATGTTTTTATCAAAGTTAATTTTTAAAAAAAAAATTAAAAAGGTTAATTTTAACTAGTGAGAATACTAGGTAACAAAGATCCCACCAAAGGTTCAATTTCTTAGAGGTATTTAATAAGAGACGAGGAGTAGATATTGCTCTACCTTTTAGTTGGGAGTAGATAGTTTTTAATTTTCTAAAGAAAATTTATTAGAGTAGATATCTCTCTACTTTTAAATGGTAGAAGGAAACCACCTAAGAGTAGATAACTCTGTACTCCTCAATGGAGAATAGATATCTTTGAGTGGTGAAAAGAAACCAATTATTTATGTACTTTATTATAATCAGATTAAATATCACACATTATTTACATATTTTAATAGAAGTGACAATGAAATTTAAATTAGTTTGTTATACCCTAATTATTAACAATATTTATCTTGAACATTAAATTTTTTATAAGCACAACTAATAACATGCACCTTGCGACTAAATCTAATCAATCACCAAATTTAGGTTTAAATGTGATGTTTGTCAATTATACCATCTTACTTCTAAACAAAGTCTCAACTACCAAGTACACTATTTAAGTTATAATATAACAGACAAATAAACTTATTAATCAACTTTCCATTATGCTTAAAATACTGAAAATTAACATCCAAACATATATATTTCCATATAAGATCACATGTTGTCATACTAATGTAAGCAACCCAATAATGAAATACATTATTATATAAGGGCATTCATACAACCATACTATTCTAAACATTCATCATAGGCAAGTGAAATGTATTATATACAACCATATTACTATCATGATACATAAATATATTGTTGTACATCCAAATATATTATTGTAATGTCACAATTTGCAAATTCAATAAGGTAAAATACCACAAATAAAATCATATGAATGAATCATCTATACAACATTTTCATATATATATAAGCCATGAGTAAACATCATTAGTAGGTTCATATCAATTGTGAGGGAGAGCATCTTTCGAGTTATTTACATCCAACCACAGACCAACGATATTCTTCAAACCTCCCCATTATGAGTGGCCCTTCCCTTCTCGAAGGGGTAAATAACAATGTTGCAATCATCTAGAACCATCCAAATATAATAAGTGGGTACAATAACTATTATATGAAGTCAATTACTAGATCACTCCATGATATTTGAGTGTCATAGATTGCACAAAAAATTTAAGAGTAGGTGAGAGAAATGCAAATCAAAAGTGGGATTCATAATGTTCATTAAGTGACTAACCAAAAAATCTAAATGAAGTACATTATATAGTAATATATTAGGTCACCATAAAATTAATAAATCAACTCATAATTAGAAAATACAATAACTGTATTTCACCTAATGAATTTAACAACCCTAAGTAAGTTGAATAACAAATATATAGTTAAAATAAAAAAGAAGAAAAATCCTACACTAGCATGCCATTGAAGCATAGCTTAGGTGGGTAGAAGAATCAGGTCTTGATAATAAGGCCTACTGAGGTACCCAAGGACAATACAAATCTCATGAAACAAAGAAAAGGATAAAAATCATAAGACAAAACTCCTCTCCAAAAAATGAACAAATAAAAGAAGAGATAGAAATCCCCACTAGAGTCTACAACTACCTTTAGCCATCCATGTCCTACAATAGAGTTCTTATAAGTGACTATGGATTAGAAGTAAATGCAGTAAAGAGTGGATCACCTTGGTATAGTGAATGTGTTCAATAGTTCTTTTATTGATCTTCAACTAAGATGTGATTCCTATATAAAGAATATTTATCCTCACCCAAGGTAGGAGGGCCAACTGTTCTAAACAATGAAGGTGTAGTGGGAGCAAAGGCTAATAAGGACTATAGAATGCCTTGAAATTATGTAATAGAATACATGATGTTTGATGTATCCTAGATAAGTACACACGATGTTCCATGTAATGTTTAAAGTATACCCAAGGTAGGTTGGTCATTAAATAACTCTTTAATATATAGAAGATGATAAGGAGATGGTGAAGGTGTGTCCCCATCACTATTGTAGTCATTTATGTTATAAGAAGAGTCATCAATATCAGATGAGTGCTTAGGCTCAAAAATGTCATCAAGTTCATATGAGTCTAAAGAAGAAGAATATGAAGGAGAGTTAGGAGAAAAGTTTGAGAATCTATATAGTTGAGTCTAATGATCTAATAATCTCACTACCAATATAGTATCACTATGCATCTATCTAACATACATTGAATCTATAGTGAACTCAACTCACATGCCCAAACCAAGGTGAGTGAAGTGGGAAACTAATACGAGATTAGTTGAAAGTGATGGAACAATTAGAATATTATTAAATGTTCCATCACTCATTTCAATAGACCCTCTCTTGAAATCCTTTTTAAAAGTGTCATCACCCATTTGTATAGAGGACATGTCACATAGTTCTAAGGAACTAAATTCTATCTGTGAATAGGCCATGTGATGTGAAGCCCAAAGTAAATAACCCATGTAGGAGTAGGTGATACAATTGTACTTAAGGCCTTGCCCTTTGTTTTTCCCCTACCATTATCTTTTCCTTTTCCTTATCATGGTCATTTGCCTTAGAGGATTCATGGCTTGATGAACTTTGATTGGTAAAATTATAGACATTGATATCATGTTTTTCGAGCATCTTAGATAGTTGGTTAGTATATTTATTCAAACATTTAATTTTATCACATTTCCCTAAGTCAAATACACATTTGATCCTATCTTTCTCAAGCTTAACACTAGAATAAGAGGTTTCATTATTTGATTTATAGGTGGGAGGATATACATCCTTCTCTTGATCCTTTTTATTTTGTTTCTTCTCTTTATTATTTGAAGCCTTCTCTTTATTAGCAAAAAGTACATGAGATTTTGAAGAATTCACTATGCCCATCTATATCAAATTATCTACTCTTGAATTAAGTAAAAAACAAAGGTATCTTCCATGTGACTCCAAGATCACTTTTGTGGCATGGAAAGTGGATATAAATATAGAATAATATGGACCTAGTTTGAAGAGTATCAATAGAACAAGTTATTCTTATTTCTTCTCAATTTCATATTCTTTCAACTGTAACCTCAATAGGTTAAACTTCATGAATAAGTCTTGTATGGTGTCATAGTCAATTGGTCTCAAACTAATCATTTCATTCTCCAGCTCATGGGCTTTCTTCACACCCTACTTCCCAAAGAGCATTCCCATAGTGGTCCACACTTGAGTAGGTGTTTTGGTCGATTCTAAGTGAAAGAATAGATTAGGAGAGATGGAAAGAAATAATAGTTGAACCATTTTATTTATACTTATATTATTAAAGGTTCAGTATTAGTGCTCATTATAATTAAATAGTAATCCTTGGATTGAAAAATGATTTCCATTTTAGATTTTCATTAGTGATAATTAAATGTTGTGATCAGATTTATTGGAATTGAAACCATATCATATAAGTAAAATATGTTAAAGAAGGTAAAGAAGAAATATATAAAAATAAATTCAAATAACCACATAGTACCACTTTATAAGTATTAGAGTGACTCCCTAAAAAATTTTAAATACAAGCATTCTCATATATATGTTGGGCACAACCAAGAATGTATCTTGAGTAACACGTTCATTATTATGAAAGAACTGGATGGATATTAGACTCAGTTAATAATACATCTAAGAGATTAAAGTAATTAGTTTAAAGAGATTTTTAATAGACTCAAGAAGACCACCAATTCATAGATCATGAAGAAACAATTACTTTTTAAGATGATGACACTCAAATCTGAGCTATCGATTGTAAGTTATGCATGTTTGAAACTCTACTTGCATGGAAAATTTTGAGAAAAAATAATGGCGGAAATTTTTGAATCAAATTCCCCAAAAGAATATTTTATGCATCAACTTTCCAAAGAAAAAATTAAGCCTCTTTTAAACACAAGTTAAGCACTTTTAGGTTGAAAGTGATCAAAGACTTATTTCCTATATGACCAAGGGGCTAAGAACTTTTTGTGAGTGTTTCCATTTCTATTTTAATTGATGTGATTGATGTTGGAGTGACATCATGCAACAATGCCTCCAAATTTCAAATTAATAATATCACCTTTCCCTTAGTTAAATTTCATAGCCTAACAGATGTCATAATGTGCAAAAGTGGTGGTTGGAATCTGTGAGGGTTTTTGGAACTACTATCGGTATCCACTAGGTATGAAAGTAATGTCATCAAATGTCATAGGTTATAGTGGGTCTATTGGTAGATTTGTCAAAGTTTGATGATTGAATAAGTAGAATGATTAGGGACTAGCAAGGGTGCCAACAAAGTCATCAGGGTCTGTAGGTGTTGTGAACAGGATTATCGAGATCTCTAAGGTGTAAATACAAGTGATAGGGTCCATGAGGTTTTTGAGTAGGTTCATAAAAATCCACTGTGTGCTCGAGTAAGGGTGAAATACTGCCAAAGGATGATTATCACAAAACTACCAAAACTATTTGTAGAGGTCAGAAACTATATCAAAACTAGAAAACTCAAAAATCTATATATTTGGTATGACTCCTAAAAAATAAGAGAGACCCATTTGATAACTAAAAAAACAAAAAAATTCTCAAAAATGTTTACTAATTTGAGAATCCCATTGTACGGATATTCATAAAATGATAAAAAAGCTCTGAAACTCTCCAAAAATAAATGAAAATTATTGTCACAAATCTAGGTTATATTTATAGTAAATTTTAGGATTTTGATGCCTTTCAAATGTAGTGGCATTGTTTGTTTTGATATTGGATACTTTAGATGTATGGTTTACATGGTTTGTTATGAAATCCCACCAATCCCATGAAACTATTGAAAATCAACAAAACCAATGAGAATGATAGTAGGAAAGAGCTCACTTAGGATTTCAAAAATGAAAAATTAATTATTAGATCAGAGTTATGATATGATTTTATATTACTCTAAGATCTATGAACATCATATATTACAAGAAAACCCTAGGAGTAAGTGAGAGAAATGCAAATAAAAATTGGGTTTCATAAATGTTCATTAAGAGATTATCTAAAAATTACAAAGGAGGTACATTATATAGTGAGATATTAGGTCATGATAAAGGTAATAACTCAACTCGCAATTAAAAAACATAGAAGTGTATTTTTTCCTAATGAATTTAACAAACCTAACCATGTTGACTAATAACCATATAGATAAAACTAAAAGTGAAAAACTCTTTCACTAACATCAATCATACAAAACATGGACACACCCCTATTTGATATAATTTAATGCAACATGTAAACAACAAATTACAATAGATAGACAATGTATTCAACAACAAAAAATACTATGGATAAAACATGTATAATTTAGATTATAAGATTTGGGTCATTGTCCACATAAACTTAAATCTTAACCTTGTTTATATGTCACATGAAAATATTCTTTCCATATGGATGATGTGTGACTTTCACTTAGACACCCTACCTATCACACATCATCCTCTAAGGTAAAAGATGCAAGTTAAATAAAAAAGATTCATCATTTTCTTTCAAATCTCAATAACATACAATCAAACACAAAACATAACTCATAAAACTAGTATATATTTAATCAAAATACTATACAAGATGAGAAGTATTGACTAATTTAGAACACATAAGAGAATCAAACACCATAGATAACTCAAAAAATTGGCATGTATTTACTTAGAAGATTTTACACAGATGAGATGTATTGACTTATTTTAGAAACATACAATCTAAGATCCATATTATTGTATCTTTTACCATAGTTAGTTGAATAAACTTATAATAATACTACAATACCAAATAAGTTGATTTTTGTAATTGAATCTTGACCTAAGCATATCTTGGATTTCACCCCTTTTACACAAAATACTGAAAAACATAAATGTAGATGATTATGTAACATAATAAATATTAAAGACAAATATAACAAGATTTATTATTCTCAATGTTAACATTTGCTTTATAAACCTTGGATGCTTAATTTCCACATTATTATTGTATTTAGAATATTCACTCACAACTCTTATCCTATCATCAACTTAGTATAGGAACATTATCCACATATAATTAATGATCACCTATAATTTTATAATAGGATCAAAATAAATGAAGATAAACTAAAGAGTCTAAAATCCAATATTTCTTATTATTAACTTTCTTTACTGTAGTCTAGATTTATCATTAGCTAGCTCTTCATGACTGGTAATTATGAACCTCAGAGAACAATCCAACTTTATTATTTTCTCCTTACCTATATATATCTAATAGGACCATTAAATATAATAATACAACTTATCCATACATTTTATTCCCCTTAATATCTCTTGGTCAAGTTTACCCATTTGAGTATAAGTCCATAAAGAAGGAAATAAGGATTTTGTAGACACTAGAAAACCGCATGGTTCTAGTCATCATAAAACACCCCTTGGCCCCCTTGGGTTAATTATTAAAATCCTTTAGCACCCACATTTACCCCATCCTGGCTAATTTAATAAAGCTAATTAATTTAAAAAGGCCTATTTACACCTCCTCACCTAAACCCATGGCTTACTAATTGACACCTATCCTTAGGACTAATTCCCACCTAGGAATTTAATGCCCTAACTCCCTAGACTTATTCCTCATGCATACTAATGAGGCCTTTATTAACCTTAGACCATTTCCATTGGTCTTAACAATTATAATTAAGTGCAAATAGCCAAAATTAGAAAATTTTGACTATTTCTCCTTGATCGATGCTAGTCACCCTTTGACTGTCACTAATTGACCAGGACTGGCAATGGTTACTTAATGACACCCAAAAACCTTCCTTGAGGAAGTTGAAACTATATTTTTTGTGATAATCCTAAACTCTTAGAGGAATAGAAACTTCCAAGTGAACCAACAACTAGACCAGAGATATCCAAGTACTTTAGTAACTCACCATGAAGAGCTTAAGTACTACTACTCTACCTGTATTGCTCTAGGAACCCACATAGTTTGCACTCAACCTAAGCATTCTTCTAAGCTAACAAATTTCATATCTAATTATCTAAACATATATCAATTTCTATTATTAGCTTTAGTATTTGTAATTTCCTGCACCTATTTTGTCATTTCTCCCATACCACCCTTTATTTTGGAGTTCTACAACTCCAAGAACTCCACCTTCCACTAACCACCAATAGGACACCTCAATCACCTGCATAAATTGATTTGTGTCTATAGATAGTTTTCAGGTGCAAAAATAGAGAGAGAAAAGACATTCAAAGAGGTTAAAAGCTGAAGCTAGAAGTGAAAAATTATGCACTCAAGAATGAAAGTGAGGAGGAGGAGTTGATTTTCATATCAACAAAATCGTGTGGATAATAAGACGATGTTTTATCAGAGGTGAATGATTTCATTAAAAAAATAGTGAGAAAATGAGAGTTGATAAAGTGAAGACTATCCTCAAGGTGGTACTGGAGGCTACGTGTTATCATTTAGATGCCCAATTATATGTAGAGTTTGTTGTAATGATATTGGTGATGAGAGAAGAGTTAGAAACAATGAAAAGTGATGGTAAGAAGGATTAAATAGTAAGTTTCACAATGTGGAAACAAATTCAATAAGGCTTTAAGAGAAAGTGATCATTCCATGATTGGTTTAAGCCCATAAGGGAGAGTAAGATTCAAGAACAAGCATCTTGGTGGATGTGATCAGATGAAGGTGAGATTCAACAAACAAGAATATGGAGATTATAAAATATGAGCCTTTGGAAAATGAGATTGGATTATAGTGGGCCTAACCCCATTAAATGAGTGAGGAAAGATAAGAAAAATAAGGAAATAAAGAGTGGAGAAGAGGAAAATAAAATCTGATGTAAGAAGAAGAGAATATAACTGAAACCAAAAAGGATCTAGAAATGGAAAAACAAGAATGGAAATAAATTGAAGTACTTGGTGTGGTGGAAGGGAATGGTCATTATAATTCAAGGTCAAAAGAGTGGTTTTTCCACTTATTCCATCTATGTGAGCAGGATCTCAAATTTTATAAATCTCAGGTGGCTGATGTAGGAGCACCCAAGAGTTCTTAATATCTTATATCAACAAAAAAAAAGTGTGGTGTGTTTTCTTCATTTTTTGGGTTGTGGTGTTTTTGATGTGAACTTGTTCACCTATTTGATTTATGTTGATAAAGTATTCATTTTCCATGGCAAAAGTTCCAAGGTATTTCATCTATTGTGTTAGCCTACATGGGTTGTTTAGTCACAAACCCTTGTTGGAAATAATTCTTAAAATGTAGTAAAAATTAGATGATAAAATTTGGTGAGTCATAGGAAATGAAACTTGCAACATCTAAGCAAAATTTCATCTCTTTTGGAGGTATTTTGAAAGTGTACCATCCATTTATATTAGACTGTGTCATCTACCTAGTCAACAAATGGTTCTTAACTTTGTGGTAGAGCTTTGGTAATAATTGGGTTACCAAATTTGTAAAGGTGATATAAAATATAGTGTAAAATTTTTTATTTATTTATTTCATCTCAATTGGATAATTAGAGGTAAAGTTATGATAGTTTCTTTAACTATCATTTAGCCAAAAAATGCATGTCTAATAGGTAGATGGTTAGGGTAAAAAAGTGCACAAATGGAGTGTAGAGCCCAGGAATGCAATTATATGGATGTATGGAAAAAAGAACACAATTAAAATAAGCACATTAGATAGGAATTGTAGTACCCTAGAATGTAGGACATGGAAGGTGAAGGTCACTACAAAATTACATTCATGTAAGATAACATCATCAATTTAAGAAAAGTGCAAGAAATAAAACTGCATGAAGAAATATAGAAATAAATAGGAAGGAGAAGATAAAATTAAACATGCATGATGGTGCTGAGACTAAAGAAATGATAGACAAGATACAGAGTCACTTAGATCGAAGTAGAAACCAATGCACCAGAAGGGAATAAATGAGTGGTTGTTCGAGGATAAACAACTAATTATTGTGGGGTGATGTTGACACTAGAATTTAGATAACACATGAAATAATTATAAAAAAGTCTATCATGGTAGTAGCACCTCATGATCATATAGACTTGTGCATGCCAACTAAACCAATATACACACACGAGTACCCAATAAATAGCTAGTAAGATGAGCATCAATAGGATCTAAATTATAAGTGTGTGACAATAAAATAGTCAAGATAATGATGAAAGTGAACATGTGTCATTTTCAATCCTAGCCAAGTAAATGATATTTATGAAAGAAAATAGTGGGATTTATGGCTGACAACTTGACTCCGATAGGTGGTTAACCTCTCATAGAGGTTCAAATTAAAGGCCAAATGGGCAATAAAAAGCATTAATTATTGATTGGTGACATGTGAGCTTCCATATGACTTGCAATATTATTTAGAAGCCTATATAATAAAGGTAAATAAGAAAGATAAGGAAAATAATTGGCAAGTAGAAAAACAACGCTTGAATACTAGAGAGAGATAATTAAATAAGTAGTATTATCAATTGCATATGAGCATCTTATAAACCATATAACAATGGACTATTAAGTAATGAATGAGACTATAGGTGAGGTGTTGTTATTTAGTTTTGGCCATGAAATTTTGTATTATATTGGACTAATGCCTTTAGGTTTGATGGTGCTTAGATATAATAGTGTTTTAGTGATTTTTTTCATATGATTACATACTTACTGCCAAGTATGGTTTGGACAAACTAGAGAATACTCCAAGTAACCTCATGTGCACAAGGTGTGGACTCAATAGATCAGATGGACCCATTGCTAACTAACCCTAACCTACCCCTATTTCCATTTCTATCCTGAGGTGAGGATGCAAGGAGATTTATGTGATATACCGATGCACAAAGGTTAAGTGTTAGAATCCTATAGACAACATATAGGCAACCACTAGATAGCCACAACACAAGTCGAGATTGAATATTATAGATGGTTTCTATGTTAATTTTATTTTTCCTTTGGATTATTCAAATCTCACATTTTTTTCTTTCTTATTGTTTTGATCAACACACTCTTTTCTCTTTCAATAATTCCATCTCCATTCATATTATATACACTCAATATTATAATTAAAACCCCTATAATTGGACCAGGGTTACCTACTCTCATTGTTGATAACATGGGGTTTTATTGAATCTCACTGGGATAGATTTAGTCATCCCCATATCTCCTTTTTTTGGAAACATCTCTTTTCTTATAGTACTTGCTGTTTAGAATAAAAATGTCGGTGGCCAAATTCTATCCTAGCTATGAAGGTTATTTAGCTTAAAAATTCTTTGATTGTCTTAAAAATATCATGAATATTAGTTCATTTATTAATTCATATTTATGGAGAGTAAGATACCATGCCATATGAATAAAGGTGTTCAACTACATTTCAATGCTTAATAATTATGCAGATATATTAGAAGTTAGAGTTGCATCAGAGTATGTAGTTACAATAAATAGTTTTCCAATTTCATCTAACTTTAATTCTTTCTCGATGTGAAATGGATTATGAAAATTATGAAAATATGGAAATGGAGATAAGATAAAGGAAAAATAAGTCAGAAGTATATAATAAATGATGATATAGTGAGTATAGAAATTTACATACC